>JBAJNP010004773.1:0-31915 GCA_036877545.1 Yasuhikotakia modesta | reverse complement strand
GGTTTTAAAGCACATGAACGCAGGGGGCGTGTGTTGATCCGGGTCACACAACTGGAACTGAAGAACTTTGAACTAAGACTGAAAGTAGGTCACGACAACTTTGTAGCACTTACTTGCAACTTTTAGAGGGTCTGACGTCTAATCTAATAAAGGAGATTTAAAGCTGAAAATGTCGTGTGAAGTGTATGACTGCATCGTGGTCGGAGCAGGTATCCAGGGTTCATGCACAGCGTATCACCTGGCGAAAAACAAACAGAAAACTTTACTGCTGGAACAGGTCGGTGCAGGACGTTTGCATTGGCTGCTATTATCTCTGTGTTTTTGGGTATCTTTAGTTAAAGAAATAATCTAACCAAAAACGTTGTCATTATGTATCTGTGCTACTTTTGTTTAAAACACTGGTTATTTTCTCTCCTTGCCGCTATTAGATAGATACGTCGATACTTTATCGTGTAATAAAAGTGAGTGAAGAGTGGACGAGATGTTTCTCTATGTCTGATGTTATTATTTCAATCATCCAAAAGCCTTCATGGAAAAAGACCATCTAAGTATCTCAATGCCACTAAGGCTGCATGTTATATCTTCTCCCTAGTTTGTTCTGCCTCACTCCAGAGGAAGTTCTCATGGACAGACCCGGATCATTCGAAAAGCCTATGAGGAAGACTTCTACACACATATGATGAAGGACAGCTATGAACTCTGGGCCCAGCTTGAGAGAGAGGCAGGTGTACAGTTATACAGGTGAGTGTTTGTGAGAGGAAGAGAGTTTTCCACGCTGTAAAGCATTGATTCCTGTCCTCTCTGTAACTATAAGGAGCGTTTTGGTTTCTTGGTTTCTAAGATTTATCCACAGGCTGTGAGGAGCCCTTGTTTTTTTTACATTTCTGAGAGGTCATTATGGACCGCAAGTGGTTCTGGTCCACTCAGCCTTGATGCAGAATCACACAGTCTCTTTTTTTCTCTCCGGTATCCATATCAACCCTCTGACGGATGGATCCTGATGAGAAGCCACCTGTGCCCCTGAGATGCCGGGCGGGAATGAAAAATGTGTGGATGGTTTTGAAGAACGATGCATTTATTCTCTCTTCCCTATCTTAGGAAGAGATTTTCCTTAATTAGTAGCAGGAAGGGTCCCACCCTGCCGTGATCTGACCCGCCCCTTTGCTGTAGGGAACAAGGGCACTGACACGCGTGACATGAGACCCTCTCTCGGCGTCTCCAATCAGACACACAGGCAGAGTTATAAAAATCTCTGATGAATGACTTGGACCTGTGAACCGGTGCCGTCCATGCATCATTATGGCTGGCAGATGGAGTGGGCCTTGGAGAAAAGTTTTCACTGAAGGCAGCTTAACCATCTATCACACACATACACACACACACACACAATGTTAAAATTTAAAGCCCATGTTTCTAACCTTTTGTCCACAGTGCCATAATTCTTCACATCAAGACACCTGCATCGCAAGCAGCCGCCACTAAACAGACTCTCTTCACACAATTTTCAAACCCTCTTAATGTGCGACGCACCGGCGAAGCACTTAAATCAAGAGAACGTTCTCTTGTAAATTAACTTATTCTTAGATGATTTGTGTTCTCAGCTAACAATGTTTTCACAACATTGGCTAATGTTTTGTTAAGTTCTCTCAACTTTATCAAAAATGTTCTTCCAGTAAGTTAGAAACATGTTATATATTTACATTATATGCCATATATTAAAACTTTTAAGTTGTTACATTACTAAAAATGTTTTAAAAACATTCCTAAAACATAGCAATAATGTTAAACTGCACAGTTTGAATGTACTTTTGAATGCAACTTTCAAAGTAACATTTTTAATGTTTCTGTTACTTACTGGAAACGTTACAGAAACGTTCTTACAACCTGAAATTGTTTCCCCTGCAGACGCACAGGCCTGCTGGTTATGGGTCCAGAGAGCGGAGGGGGTTTCTCACAGCTGAAGGCCACAATGCAAAAAAACAAAGTACCAACTGTGTTTCTGGAGAGGAACGAGTTCAGCCGACATATTCCTAACGTGAATTTAACGGAGGGCGATGCAGCGCTTGTGGACACTGTGGCTGGTGTTCTGTTTGCAGACAGATCACTTAAAGCTGTACAGGTGAATGAAACACTTACTGCTTTTATAGTGGCTTTAATTATAGTAGTTAAATGACCTAAGCAGTATTTTGTACACACGCTTTTTGTGTTACATATAGACAGAGCAAGTAAACAGGTATTTTACACCCAACACTGCTCGCTTGTAATCACTCAGTTAAGCTTATTATAATTATTTAATTATTCTCTTTATTGTCAGTCATCTATGCAGATAAAAATACATTAAACAGCAGCAAACAGTACAATCTTTCACTGTGTGCAATACAGTCTCTTACTGTGTACAATACAATCTTTCACTGTGTGCAATACAGTCTCTTATTGTGTACAATACAATCATTCACTGTGTGCAATACAGTCTCTTACTGTGTACAATACAATCTTTCACTGTGTGCAATACAGTCTCTTACTGTGTACAATACAATCTTTCACTGTGTGCAATAAAGTCTCTTACTGTGTACAATACAGTCTTCTACTGTGTGAAACTCAAAGGTTTTGAGTAATGTTCTTTATTTGACTGAACTTTACTGACACCTTTTTTATTATAAGCACTTAAAGATAAGATATGGCTGCAGACTGGCTTGTTAAATCCTCCTTGCACCCTATCTAGGGAATATGGTCCTACACTTTTGTAGACAGTGTTTTTCCTGACTAAGCTTTGTGTACAGTCGATACAGAGTGCAGTCGTATGTCCCCGGTTTGCGCTCTCTAAAGACACATATTTATATCTATTGCCTAAATCTAAATCGCTTTCTTCAGTTTTAACTGATCCCTGTTGACATCTGTTGGCTGTTTTCTTAGGAGCTTTATCGGAGTAACGGGGGCGTGGTTAAGGATGGGGAAAAAGTGATTGACATTAAGCCCGGTGATGTGGTCACGGTAACAACTGGGTCTGGAACGTATAGGGGGCGGAGCCTGGTGATCACAGCGGGACCCTGGGCCAACACACTACTGACATACGCAGGACTAAAACTCCCACTTAAGGTAACGCTTGTCAAAATATTTATTTACTCTTTCTCACTCTGTCTACTACCTTAAATTCCTTAAAAAAATTAATGTTTTTAACATGTCTCATTGTGTCAGGTTGTAAAGATTAATGTTTGCTATTGGAAGGAAAAGATACCAGGCACCTACAGTGTTGACCGTAAGTTCCCGTGTTTTATGCAAATGGCACCAAAAGAGGCGGAGTACGACATTTACGGCCTCCCGTCCAATGAATATCCAGGACTAGTGAAGGTGAGTGACAGGTGGGGCAACAATGTTTGCTAGTGTCATGGTATAGCAGTTAATGCAATTGATCACAACAAGCCTAGGTGGTCACGTGGGCGGTGCAAGTTCGAGTCTGACTCGCGTCATTTTCAGATCATGCTTCCGCTAGTTTGGTCTTTAAACAACTTTGACATGCTTCTACTTGTTTTAAAAAAATACTATATCTAATTGTTTTTTAAATAAAATTTTCTCCATGGCAACAATAGATCGATCTTTAAATAACAGACTGTTATTTTAATGCCATATCCAGCCCACATCTCATGAGCAAAAAGCCACAGAGACGCTGCATCATTATAGTTTTTTCTTTACAATTTCTTATTTACAATTTCCCTACATAGAGACAGCATAAGACACACCATGTCCCTCCTTAAGGGTCAAGAACTGAAGAACATGAAACACAAAAAAAAACATATTTTACAGCTCTGGATGAACACAAGATTTTTCCAGAGGTAGAGAACTAGCACTCTTCTCTGGTCTCTGGTCGTACTAATGGCTCCCTTTCAGAATGTGGCAGGACCCGGCAGGGGTCTTCAGTCTCATCACACTTAGCAAGTCTGAATGGGCGAGCACAGATGGCCGTGTCATGTTAGATGCATTATGTCTGCTTCAGTCGCAGCCGTTTCCCCGATGGCTCACAGATCTGCAATGAATCAGAGGTCAGATTTTTTTTAATTAATCATAGTGTGCATGCATGTGTCTGAGCAGGTGTGTTACCACATGGGCAGTGAGACCGAACCGGATGAGAGGGATAAACAGACGGATAGAGGGGATGTGGATATACTCTCGCGATACATCGCCCGCTGCTTCCCTGGGCTGGAGCCAGTGCCTGCTGTAGTGGAGTCCTGCATGTATACAGTGAGTGACTTCATCGCTTATCTTCAGGTGTTGTCATTGGTTACCTACACCAAACTTCCTATCACTATTTCTGACATGAAGAAATGATATTTAAAGGCAGCTGTCATATATTCTGATCATTTGATTTCAAATCTTAAAAACATCATTATTAGGATTTTAAATATATTGTTTGTCACACGTCACAGGGACAATGTGTAAGTAATGCATTCTTTAAAACAGATTATTTATAATTAAATATTCATAATTCTTAGAAAAATGAAAAAAAAACAAACAAAAATAAACAAAGCCAGTAAAAAGCAGGTTAAAAATGGTCCCCTTACACAGATTAGCAATGGTAAGGTTAGAATAATGATTTATTTTACCTGTCGATTCTGATTTTGCAGGGAATGTGAAGTTTTACTGTATTTGTTTATGTGGTTTCATCACATCTGTACAGAAAGAAGATCTGGCTGTTATATCACATGTGTGGATGTCTAGGACTGTGAAGCAGTTTTAGCTAAAATGTAGTAAAAAAATGTAATTCTTATAGCAGTTTACAAATTAAATGTAATAAATTTTATTAAGTCAATTGTTTCGAACAGCAATGGAAGTAGAGAAGCAGAACTTACATTGTGGCTTTAAAATAAACTGACACAGAGTGAATTCTCTCAGGGGAGGTTTGGCGGAAATAAAATACAAATATTTTAAACAAACACAGCTTATGTATAGAATCATGAACAGTCACAGTGACGGTGCGATGCAACCCAAATCTGCAGGTCACGGCCCAGACGTCTGGAGAGGATGCAGAGAAAAAGTCACAGATTAAACAGTTACCTAGTACTGTAGCGCGCTGCATAGAGCTGTCTGCCTAGATGCTATCTACAGAACAATGCCTCAGTCAGCCTTCCACAGTATTGATTGTTTTCATCCATCAAACCAGGAAAAACGACACAATCCCGGCCCTGTCTTCAGTTCTGTGCAGGGCTTTTAAAACGAATCATTCTGGTTGAGTAGGTCTCTGTCTGGAGACGTTAGATTATGATTACGCAACGATGATGAAACGAAAGAGCGTTTAGAAGGCAAACAATCTAACGTTCAAAACAAACGTTTATCATCCCTAAACCACTTTTTGACAGTGTGATGATTAGTAGAATTTAGCTGTGAAAATTGAAGTCTATGTAGCTATTGAATTTTTAACTTCAGTTCAAACGCTGAACATCATTTTGTATGTGTGTTGAGAGTATGACAACATTGGCAGAAATAATTACAGTCGTTTCTCATTGTTCACAGGTGACACCAGACCATCACTTTGTCCTCGACCGCCACCCGGCCTACAACAACATCATCATCGGTGCTGGATTCTCAGGTCAGTGTGGACACACACTAGCACAGTCACACACAGTCACACCAGCTCACAGAGTGTCTTAGGACATGAGGAAATGTAAAGTCCTCAGTGTGAGGGTGTTTTATTCTCTAATTAAAATCAGCTTCTAAGCTCCTCTGTGTTCCTGTTTGCTCTCAAACCCGCCTCTCAGGGTCCAGAGGGCTCATCTGGCATTTGTTACATTCGCCCCCTTAGACTAATTATGGGGGTAATTAAATTCCACAGATAGAATATCGCTTCAGAGAAGGGCTAGTTAGTGGGGCTAGGAGGCTAGCGTTTCGTGGGACAAGTGGTTTTGTGGCGTTGTGGTGCAGCTATTCATCTTGTGATGTATTGTATTGTATTTCTGGAATGTCACAGGACGCATTGTCCACCGTCCCAATGCTCTGACACGTCGCGCGCTAATGATTTATGGCATGTATTCTGCTACCTTAATAATACATTACGGCTCTGATAGGAACGGAGGATTCTCACTGTTAACCTTTTCCCTTTTATTGTCTGGTGTGATGACAGCGTTTCGCCTCCCCTCGGCTAAAGGGTGCAAATTGGATCCATTTCAGGAGCAAATACCTAAACCGCCACCCCAGTAGACAGGAAGTCGCCCCTCTTCCAATCAGGACGTGTCTCAAGCCAAGCCCAGAGCAAAGGGCCTGGTGGTTGCCATGGATACCCAGTGACATCACTGAACAAAAGACCTTCCTTGCACACAGCTGGCAGGCAAAGCCACATTCACTCGTAGCTCCGGCCTTCATGACTTTAAAAGACAGCCTAGCCCCCAAACGCAAAGAGCCGAGAGTGTTGTAGAAGAATGAGGTGCATTTTAAACACCTTGCCCTGCCAGAAATATCTCGGTTCACTTTTAAAAATGTGATCGCCATTTTCTCACCCCCATGCCAAATCCTGCAGGAGTCAAATCCTGACATTTGGTCTAACTTTGCTTTTTGTGTTCCGTAGCAAAAACGTTAGTCATGGGTTTGAAACAACATTAGGCTGAATAAATTATAAAATATATATATATTTTTTTAGGAAATTGCTCAGCGTTTAACGTTTCTTTGTCATTTCCTTTAAACTCCCTTTTAACTAGTTGATATAGGAAAGACAATGTCTTGTGAGTGAACTTTTTCTTTAACACACCTTTAATCACACAGCTAACTGTTCTGATAGCTCATTCTCTTCAATGAGGGGGACAAATATTCTTACTTCAGCATTTGGCCAAAAGCAACCCAAGAAATAAATGTTCTGAGGCAGATTATTACATTTCTGTTCTTTTCTGTGCTCTCTCATGCAAACGCTTTCTGAATCAGACAGTGTATAATAGCTTTTAATAGAGGCCTACTGAACTCTCTCCCACAAGGTGCAGTGATGTCACCCCGCTATACCGAATGAATGTAAACTCCGTCCTGTTAAATCACCTCTTTGTATATGTGATTTTTCTCTCCGCAGGTCATGGCTTCAAGTTCGGCCCTGTGGTGGGACAGGTTCTCTCTCAGCTGGCCATGGGGCAGCATCCGGCTCATGACCTGTCACCCTTCAGCGTCCAGCGTTTCCACGCCAACTTCAAAGCTTCCCTTTAAAAAGAAACAACCTTTAATTCATTAAACAGAAGCTTGGCAACTGTGCTGGTAATTCACTGTTAAAAAAAACACTGTAAGAAAGAGAACAAGCTTTTGTGTTCCATCACAGCTGTGAAGATAAATGCATTAAAATGCAGTTAAAGAAATCCAAATATATACATATGTCAAAATTATATTAAGAAGCCACCACAGTCTTCTAAAATTGTGGTAAATTGAAATGAGGGAGGAATGATTCTGTCATTCACTTGAAAATTTAGCTTTTTTTTAACTTAACTTTTAAAAAGTCACATGAATGTAAAATATTTATGAAATATTACAAATTTTAAATCTTTCTTGGCTGATTTATGAATATTGTGTGGCCAAAAAATCATCCATATTCATGATTTTCATTTTATGTTTACAGTTGTGTTTGATATGCAAGTCACTCACAAATTTCAATTACTAAACTACTGCATAATGTGGGCAAGTTGTCACTAAATCATTTTTATGACCCTATGATAGATGCTTAGTTATATCAGCTGACATTAAACTTTCTGTAAAATATGACATTTATTGTTGTCTTCATTTCCCTTTATCCCACTCATCGCATGTAATGCGATTAACAACCATTTTTAAGTGGCTGTCTTTAGCATTAAGGTTTACATCAGAAGACTGCTGACAAGACGTTCTTAGATATCTGAGTCTCAAATGCCTTCGAGAGGTTAGAAGAGCGACAAATCAATAACCTCTAATGCTGATCACGAGAGTAACTCCAGCAGTCTGATGTTCCTGCATCTGTTACACTGACAGGGAAGCCATTAGGCAACAGTCTGATGTCGTCTGATTGTAAACGCATTCATCTGTGACCAGCGGTATTAGAATTAAAATGCACACTTGTCAGTTTTCATGAGTTTATGCATTTCTCCTGCTTGGCGCTTGCAGGAAAACAAAAGCATCTTGTTAAAAAGACATCAACTGTTTGTCTTTGAGAAGACACCCTAATTCTATCCTTGCAACTCGAACCCATTTTCTACAGTAAACATGTTAATCACTAATCGGGTGGGTGTGGAAATTATACAATGTGACAACACCTTACCAGAGCCCATTTATTTTATTCTAGAAGACAGGGGTATTAGTGTATTGATGGCCATATTAAAATGCCATTAAACAGGAAGAGGCTAATATTTACCTCTCCTAATGAGAGGCTGGAGAGGTAGCGTGATGCAATGAACGCTTTGTTAGAAACGCATTAGGAGCTGCTGTAAGTTATGCTTCGGAGGCAGTAAAGCAAAGGTTTTATTGCACAGAGGGCTGATGAATGCAGCTGCTGGTCTCTTATTGGCTGTCGTACGTACAGAAGGCCGAGATGAGGGTCATTTTTGTGGCTTCAGACTGCAGAGGTGAGTTTTCATGAAGCTATTTAGCAAAAGATAAAGGGCTTATAATGATTGGAGGACAACAATGCAGGTTTTACGAGGCTGAGGAAAGAGTTAAAAATAAAAATAATAGATTTTAAACACAGTCTGTGTAAAAATAAAAGTGATGTCACGTCTTTAATGTATACTTGTGACACTAAAATAGCAACTCTAATATTATTATATCTAATAATTTTTACTCATATACTCAATTTATAATGATTCAGGAAAATGTTCTCCACATTATTTCATTTAAATGTGAATGTAGCTGCATCAAAATTAAACTTTCACCCAAAAACAACAATTCTTCATTACTCACCCTTGTGTCGTTCCAAACGCTCTTTCAATGCGGCACAAAAGTAGATTTTTATTTGTTTTTTAATCGTCGTGCATCTCCTGCCTCACAATGGTGGTTAATGGTGACCATTAATGCAGAACTCATTCTTCACCATATCCTGGTAAAAAAGCAAACAAACATCAAACATAAATGCTAGCTGGTCCACAAAACAAAAACGTCAACGTACATTGGCTCTCCTGTGCTGGGGAACAGAATGTAAAACACCTTAATAAAAAGGTGTTTGTTAAAAAAGCCAGAGGCTATTTTTTATTATTATTAAAAGAGAATGTGAAAAATTGATTTAAAACAAACCTCGGATGCCAATTCCAACTGTGGTTACTCATCAACTTTTCGACTGAAGATTTGCTTGAAGAGAACATGAGACACTCAAATCTCACAGATATAAAAGACTCTGTCTCTCTCTTTCTTTTTCTAAAATATTGCCTCCTTCCTGTTTTGGAAATTGGTCTTCTTGACAGCATCACAGTTTTGAGTTGACAACCACACAGTCGAGTAAAGCCCTTATTGCAAGCAGAGAGATGAGGGTCTGGTTGCTATGACGATGAATGATGTTTACTGCCCTGTGTAGAGGCCTGAGCTGATTGGACAGGTAGTTTCATATAAGCAGAGACTGGATTTCTTGTAATCATATTTGAAGATGCATCGTGTCATTGGGTTGTATGATGTATTCCACTATTTGGGCAGCGAATGAACCGAGTGTTTTTCACTTGGTGCTGTTGTGGTCGTGTTTTCTGAAAGCGGCGTTATGCTTAGTTATAAATATTCTCATATTTAAGGTGTGCTGAGGTTAATGAACAATGGCACATTCAACGGCAGCCGTGATGCTAATGAGCAAAAGTTTTAAGCATTTAAGAATGTAACACTCCCACACTTTCCCACAGAAAAAGACTGGCTACAAGTTTGAACATTTTTGTGGTGGAAACAAATGCTAATTGCTGCTGTTAGGAAAGATTCAATGCTTACCATGGTAAATAATATTTACATACTATGTTCACATAATATTTCACATAATAAGTATTTCTGAAGACGTACCTTGTCTAACATCCTGGATTGTTTAATTTGCCAACCCACCTGAAACTACAGAATAAATGATGTTTACAGCTCACACATCCCATTGATTTTAAATCTCTGTGCTGCTTCAGATCAAATCTCACGAGCTTTAACGTAGTTTTGAGCGGTTGCGAGTTTATTTCCACATATGAGTTTGCAATAAAAAGAAGGTCCAGTTTGCCTGACCCCTGTCAGTCAAACCTCAAGGTTTATTTAACTCTGCACACGCTGCCTCAGGAGACGCCATTAATTAATGCCTTCAAAACTACAACAAATACTTCCTCTCAGAAGCGCTCCAACCGCCTGCCTAAACCCCACTGGAGCTCTTTGCAGAAAGACATACTGAGGGTCAAGGGTCACAATTCGCCTCAGCGGGGGGATCAGAGGACATGGCAACGCAGATGGTGATGTCGGTACCAGCAAAGATCAATATCCAGGGTTATGACAGACCGGATCAGAGCCGAGCCGCATACGGGACCCTTGGGAATGTCAATTTTTTTGTTTTTGACAGTTTGCCTTTTGGACTTCACTGAAAATGAAAACAAGGAGTTACACTGAAAAATGGTAAAAATAAAAACAAGACGTTCTTAGATATCTGTAAAAATAAAAATCTGATAATTAGGTAACTGTTAAAATTAATAACTGCTCTAATATATTTGACAAGATAGTAAAATTGTACATTTTACAATTGAACTTTTATATATTTAAAAAAAATAAAAATTACTTAAAATGTTAAATACAATTTTAACATTTTAGTCCCCTTTAATAATGAAAAACAACAAAATTCCCTTGCGTAACCCAACCTCTTAAACTTTTGACCAGATCCTGTAAAATACCACAGCCAATTACATGTTCTTCAGGGATGTGGTTGCCAGATCTTTGTTTTTGACTTCAAATTGCTTTAAAACCCTCAAACACTCACCCCTGCGCGTCTGGCAACGCCCATCACTCCGATACCCATTTAGTTTCAACATGATGTGGACGACCTGCTGGTGTTCCGGTTCTCCGGTTCCCTCTGTATCCGGGCAACACTAGAACACGCTTGCTGCTGACCGTAAACATCAGTCAGTCAGACAGGAGGGACGCAGTCATCAGAGATTCTGAAGAGAACTTAGATATGTCAGCTTTATGTGGTAGTGTAATGAGCTTGGTGTGACTGTTGCGGGGGAAAAAGGGTATCAAACGGTTTTGTAGCCGTTCCTTGTCACAGTCTCAGGGGAGAGGCCTCAATCCTTACCCTTTTATCTGTACCCCCACCTCCCTCCAAACACATTAAGCTCAGCAGGAAGATAATGACCAGCCATGAATATTACATAATCCTGATCTGAGGATATTATGATCCAGGCCTCTGAGGTAGCGAGATCATTCCAGCTCTAAAAACTACAACTGCAGGTTATTTGCTGAGGGTATTATAAAATAGACTCTGATCTCTGAATGATGTATGCATGTATACAGTGTATATAATGACACAAGGGCAAGTAAATAATATCTGAACTTTAGATCCTGCAGTGTGCTATTCTTCTAACCCCTAAAGTTTGTTAATGACTGCATTCTCCTGTCTTATGGTCTGAAGAGAGGCAGAGTTTGACCTAGAAACAGAAATGTGCATCACACACACACACATAATTGAAACACACATGAAGCCGTGGCCCAGTACCGCTGCAGGGTGTATAACTTTGTATTTGAGCTCACATTCATGAAGTCTGTGGGTTCTGAGCGGGAAAAAACTGACAGCCGCTGTTCATTACAAAAACTGGGGTGTAATTTTTAAACATGCTTAATGCTCCATAAAACTCATTTAAATAGCTCAAGTTGTTAATTACAAGGTTTCTGCAACTTTTGGCCAATAAATTAGCTTCTTATAACCATTACTTGGTAATTGAAATTTATCTTGAAGGCCTCTAGATAAAAACTAATCTGTAGTTGTAGTAAGCCGTCACCGGAAAACTATAAAAATAAATGTTGCCTATTGAAATTTTCCTCACTTTTGCAGGAAATATCAGTTTTACTGTGCGTGGGTGTTTCATTAAAAATATATTTAACTATAATATTTTAAGACAAATAATATCCATAGACATAATAAGTCTATACACTCCTGTGGTACTCATCTGTTAACATCTGACTAGTCTGTGGTGCAGTTACTGTCCTAATTATAATATTAATTGAACACAGTATGTCAAACTTTGTACAAGTTTCTTTCAACTCAACTTCAAAAAACACCCGTGATCCCTTCGCCTACAAACCATGAAGTTTTAACAACGCTGCATTAATTGTACATGAAAGTCGAGTTATTTTGCAAAATTCAAAAGAAAATGTTTTTAAAATGTCTGTTAAACACACGGCTCAGATCATTTTTAAATTCAATTTATCGGCACAGCAGGTGAATTTAGAGTCGGTGATGTGAAGAAACACTTCAAATTTAGAGAGAAAACATGTTATGAAATAAACTGAAACGGGTCTAAAACAATCGCCACCGTTTATTTACAATATATTAAGCTGCAATGCAAAATCATTACTTATAACAAGTGGTCATTTATTCAATAAAGAAAATAAACAAGAACTATTTTGAAAGCTAGAATGAATCGTACAGATATTTCTATAATTTTATATTAATGTGTACAGCCAGCAAACATTATGTATCTTGTAGCCACGCGTTTCGATTAGCCAAACGCCTTCAGTACTGACTGCATAGAAAAGAGGCTATTGATCTTTGCACAGATTCTGTATAAAAACAAGAACGTCTCCCTTTAAAAATCAGCCAGGTTTTCATCTCTGTGCTGTTGGAGAGATTCGTTTGGCAGCTTCTCTCAGTCCATCAACGCTGGATCATAAATACTACAATGAAAAACAACACAAGGAGGCAACAGTGGAAATAGGAGGGGCGTTTGTTCACACCGGTTCAAGTGCAACTATAACGACTCAGTTTTAAAGACAAAAAACCAAAAACATGCTCTGAACAAGCAAGTCTTTCACAGTTTCAGTTCTGTCCCAATATTTACACTGTTGCTTGTATCACACCAGCTACAGCGCTACAGTCTATTGTTTGCTTTTCCAGTATGATCTGAAGTAGATGATAAATTACTGCGATGTACCAAATACAATGATGTGAAATAAAATGTGGATCATATAGAATATAAGTCTGAGCAGAATTACAAAAAGCACTTAAGTTAATTCAATCAAAACAGAACAATCAAATTCATTACAAAAGGCTTCAAGACTCGGTGCTGAATTCAGCAAAACGCAACATTTTACTCAAATCATTGACCTGAAAATATTTCTTTCAGATAAAACATCAAAAACAGCACAGAGAGGAGAAATAGGGTCTATTTTCACTGGGAAGCACAGACTGTTTTTCTCACCCTCTCTATACATCTGACAGATAGAGAGAGAGAGAGAGAGAGAGAGACAGACATCTGCAGGGGAGGTGGGTACAAATCAATGGCACTTCATGCTCGTACAGTCGAGAATTAAAAGCTAATCTTGTCTTGTACCCAAAACAAAGCTGTTTTTTGGTAAAACGATAAATTTTTTTATTCTAATACAACAGAAAATTAAACCTCCAGACATTGTTTACACTGTGGAACACAAAGCCTTGTTTCTTTGGCTCAGCCTTGACCATGCAAACATTTTGTGTTTTATTTTAAATCATGACTAGAGTCAAAAGTGCACTGTGATATTGTCAGAAGTCTGAGCACACAAGCAGAGCTGTGAGGCGTGATACGAACCCTTTAAAGTTCGACACACATAGCGCATATATCAGGGAGGTGATTATACTAATAATACAAGTCAATAAAAATAAGGGCTTCATTTTTGCAGGCTGCGGGGGTACAGAGAGGTGGCTGACGGCCGTATCCCATCATGCATCTCTTTCCCTGACATCCTCTCAGCTGTGGATCTGAGATTAACAGGAAGACGGATGCTTAGAATCACAGATGGATGCATGCGCGGGGTTACGCGGTGGTCTCGGATAGCCTGCCCTCGCCGTCGCTGTCGTTCAGGTAGCTTCTGCGTTTGTAGCGGGAACGGTAGCCCTCTTCCTCTTTTTCTTCCTCATCCTCGTCTGATCTGTCAAGGCAAAAGCGTCTACGGCTGGAAGGTGGGCTGGAGGGGGCGAGAGAGAGAAGCTTTGATTAGGATCAAGTGTGGGAGACAGAAACCAAAGATCTCTGAAGGATTGCAGGATGCAGCATGATGCTATTGAACAGGCAATATTAATCATACAGTCACATGCGAATCACATTTGCAGAGTGCAGTGGACTGAGACCTCATTACCCAGCTGTTAGTACAGTGTACAAACAACAAACAGCTTTTAATTGGGTTACAATTGTGATAACGCTAAAATTAAAAACAACAATACATTAGTAATACTAACTAATCATATATTCACACCAATGAGAAGTTGACTATCAGAAGTCCTTTTCTTGGGTGTGCCAATGGCCAATGTAGATATATTACATTACATTATATTATATCTAAATTTTCCTGTAATTTTTTAATTTTGCTGGTACTAAAATTACAGTTGTGACAACCACAGATAATTTCCATACAGATAAAAGTTAAAACTGTCTATTAAAACTCCATTGCTGAACAAAAACATGCTCTATTAAACAGAACATTTCTAACAGCTATTCATGATCTTATCTGTGAATTAACATAATTAACATACTGTAATTATACAGAGCACAGAATGTATTCATGCATCTTTACCTCAAAGCATCAATGTAAACGTTTCTCATCGCTTATCATTAGTGCTATCATTATATTGTCATATAAATACAGACGTTTTATTCAGTTCTGACTTGTGGTGGAAATGAATCTAAATTATGTTCAAGATAAGAGCAAAATAAACAATAGTAAGTAAGACAGTAAATCACAGCAGATTTTCACATGTGGTCTTCAACCAAACCTATTGGAAATCATGCTTTCACAACAAAACTTTAACACTTCCTAAAAATGCATCAAACAAAGAAGTGAAAGAACAAACTGGTTAGAAAACAAAGGAGAGTGAAAGTTATGGTAAATGCTTTAAAAGATTTCAGAAGGTTCTGAGAATTAGTCTACCATCATGCTTCTACAACATCTTCACTCCAAACCCAACATCACCTACTGCATCTTTAGTCACTGTCAGGTTTGTACAGGTATTTCATCATAACATTGTCTACTTTCTTCTTCCTCTTCTTCTCCTCTTTCTTAGACATCGGTGGAGGTTCTTCAGGGAGGTCTTCAAGCACCTCCTCACCCTCAGAGTCTGAGGCCGGTTTGCCAGGAGCTTTCTTGATACTGCTAGAGCTTCTGTAAGAAATGGTGGATGCTCCTGAACTGTCTGACTCAGTGCTGGACTCTGAGGATGATGAGGAAGATGAAGATTCTTTCTTGGATTTCTTCTTGGACTTCTTGCCCTTTTTCTTGGAGTTCTTCTTCTTGCGGTCATCTTCAGAGCTCTCTGATTCTGAGCCACGGCTCTTCTTCTTCTTCTTCTTGGATTTACCCTTTTTGCTGCTGCGGCTGCTGCTGCGGCTGCTGCTGCGGCTGCTGCTGCGGCCGCTGCGAGTGCTGAGGCTGCTGCTGGAACGCATGAAGTCCACGGCGGATGCAGAACGTCGCAGGCTGGAGGAACGCCCGCCGTCTCTGCCCGTCCTGGAGCTGCTGACGCTCCTCCTTCCGTCCTCGTCCTCCGCTTGCTTGTCTTTCTCTGCCTCAGAATCTTCCAAACTGGTGCGCTTGAACTTGATGGGTTTGAAGCTCAACACTTCATTGATGGCGGCCTCCAGGTCAGGGTCCAGGTAGTTGCGGTGACTGACAGGCCTGACGTCAGAGACATCGGGTGGGCTGGAGTCGGTGGTCCGGGCTTGGGGGGGCATGGAGAAACTGCGGCCGGAGGTGGAGTGAGGGCTGTAAGCGCTTGAGCGAGCTTCGCTGAATGCTACGCTGCGGCCGTCATCATCCATGTCAAACTCACTGAGGCGACAGCTGCGTGACAAGGACACACGAGAGTCAGCACGGCTCACGCTGCCTGGGCTGCGGCGGCTCAACCCGGGGCTGACGGCCGAACCGTACTCACTCTGTCGATCATCCAGACGAGACGTGCTACGACGGCGACTCACGCTGGAAACCGCATCGTCATCCAGGTCCAACACAGAGCAGCGTGTGGCAACCCGGCTAGGGGCTACAGAGGAGACCACCGACTCCTTGTCAAACTCAGACCAGCGGCTGTCCAGACCCTTCCTGGCCCGACTAGCAGCCTCTGAGTAGGCCTGAGAGATAACAGAACCACGATCATCAAGATCATCTCCTGCCTTCCTCCAGGAGCCGACCGAGTAGACCGAGTCATCCTGGGTTTCCTGCTGGCTTTTGTTCTTGCGGAAAGAGGAGAGATCCTGGGAATCACATTGTTCTTTCAGAGAGCTGAGGAGAGAATTCCCATCTCCCTCGCCTCCTATGGAGTCCTTCACGTTGGAGCGCTTCCTGTAGCTGAGGGAACTCATCACAGACACAGGCCTGCTGGGTTCTGACTCTTTACCTTTGACACAATCTTTCCATTCTTTAACTTCATCCCAATCCTTGCCTTCTTTTCCGTCAACGTTTGCAGCATATCTGGAGCAAAAAAGGGCGGAGAGGGAATGCGCACAGAATATAAAGAAAAAAACACATAGAGGAAAGTATAAAGATGAGAATTATAAATGAGAAAATACATGAATAGAAACTTAACAGATGATTGACGCCTGAGGTGAGGAATAATAGCAAAGGTTCATCTAAGCAGACAGGACAGATTTTAGATGAAAAGTCTGATGTGACAGCAATACAAGGCATTTATAAAAGGAAAGCAGAAAATGTGACTGTAAGGCTTTGTGATTTAAAATCAATAGTTAATTCATGTCCCCAGGTATGCATGTATAGATGTAGACAGAAAAAAACCTTCAAGGCAGAAATCGTATAGCTAATTGTGCAAAGACAGCTGCTGACAAAGTCTGACTATTATTCCCATACAGAATGATTCAAAGTCAGAAATTATTTTTAAAAAAAGAAAAGACTATGAGGTGGAGCCAGCTATGAACACACCTTATGATTTAAAGAACACAAAGGTCTCAAAGTTTCTTAAAAGATGCAGAAGCCAAACTTAAATCTTCTGCTATAAAGAATAAAACTGTGAAAATCAAAAGTGACTGTAATGGAGAGATGCCAGTTGGCCAATGGGCCGTTCCATTAATCTGCCTGTGAGACCTGCCCTTTTAAGAGAAGCTTCTGTTTTTAAACCATAGACAACTAGGAAAAATACATGAAAGAAGTAGAGATGTCACTTAGCGTTAGCTAATTTTCTTGTCAAACACCTTGTTACTGTTTCCCCACATTGGTTTTGAGTAGAACGTTTCTGAGGTTGCGGTACCGACCTCGAACTCTTTAAGCTTCCATCATCTGACAGGTTCTTGGCAGAGCCTTTGTTTTTAGACAGCCATGACTTCACCCCATCGACACGATCCTCAACCTCAGAATCCGTATCTGAGGCACCGTCGCTGTGTGAGAGAAAGACAGGAAGGGTCAACACAAGGAAACAAGCAGAATGTGTATATAAATACTGTTAGTAGAGGAACACAAGGCTTCACGCTGGAGTCGCATGCATCCAATTACAGGAGAAACCTGGAAAAGCCACAACATTAGTAAGTCAGACCGATGGTCCAGCGGTATCCCGCAGCTAGTTGGCTCTGTGTGAGGTGTGAGGCATTCAAGAGTGTGAGGTCAGTACAACTCGAAGCCAAACCGAGAGAAAGGAGCATTGAAAAGAGACTTTAATTCAGTCTATAACTCAGGCAATCTGTTGTGTTTTATTTAGAGCTGTTAAACGCATTCAGTTAGTGTGTTTCTTAAAAAAGCATTTTCCTAAAATATTTAAAATAATTCAAGCTGGGTTAATGATGTGGAAACAAATCAGACAAAATATTACATAATAATGTTACAAAAAAACATTTCTGTAATGTATTAGCTGTATAAAAACATTTAATACATTATAGAATACAAATATAATGTATGAATACATTTCTATAATGTATTAGCTGAATAAAGAGGCTTTATCCAGCTAATGCTAATATATGCAATTAATTCTGATTATTAAATATGTAGCATATAAGTTAAACCGTTATTTCATTATAAAAATGCTGCGTTGTACAGCTGCATAAATATGCATTAAATATGCATATAAATGCATATAAATATGCCAGTAATTAATCTTCAAACAAAAGCAAATTCTACAGTACAGACTTACGGTTAATTTAATGTTACAGTACTCTGCTGTAGGGCAGCCTTAAAGAACATGCCATTGCGGAGCTATAATTAACTTGACTCGGCATGCTAATAGCATCTCTGGATACAAATGCTTTGCTGTGGAGCATTTGTTATTTGAAAACACACCGAACGTTCCCGGGTACGGATGCATTTCCAGCAGTATGATTCCCAAACCTGTTTGCTCTGGACCAGATAAACCCATTGGATTTATGTTGGGCAGAATTTGCAAGTCAATGCTTCCCGGCCTCTTTAGATTAGTCTTATCCCTCTCACTTATCGCAAGGCACACCGCACTGCATAACTACAGACTGGGAAGTTTATGTGTTCCCTCACATGCAAAAATGCAGAAGTTGATTGCATGATGGCTGATGGTGAATTGGAATCATTTTCACAAATTGGTTTCAGTTTAAATTGCTTGTCACGCCTGAGATTGTTAACCTAGTGTCGTAAACCCCGGGTTAATGCAATCCTGAGTTATCTTGTTGCCATGGTTTATGCTAACCTGGATGAGTAATTAATCTTGGGCAGGCAGGTTTCAGAATTTCACATTTGCATATTTATTAGGTTAATAACGCTAATCACAAATACAGCAGGTGACAAGACTGCTGGTGCAAACTGGCGCCTCACATCTTTTAAAATATACCACAATCTCTGCAAATACTGTATTTGCTGTCACAGTTGCCAAAATGACATTTGTCACTTCTTCCCATTGGACACTGAAACTACCCACAGTATGTGAACGTTTTTGCCACTGTACAATGTGATTATTTAAATAGGTCAACACTGAGGCAGCTTCTGATTGGTTGCCTCTTACAAAACAACTCAGCAAACTGCATCATAATTTCATACTATATTACTTTGGCACTGACTGACTGACCTCAACTAACCCTAGCTTCATAATGTGAATCAGTTCACACCTAGGGTTAAAAGTAACTTTAATGTGGGGTTTAAAGAGATAGTCACCCAGGGTTAAACGCAGTGTGAAAACCTATTAAGATTCAAACAACCCCAATACAAAGATACAATATACTGTGGCTCATTATCCACAGGCACAAAGAGAAGGTTAACTTTAAAGCGGTTTTCTTTGACATAAGGGGTTCCGGTCCGTTTAGCTTTCCGTTTGTGGTATTATGCATATGAGAACATTATATATGCATGGACCCACGAGATAGCACAGTTGTCACTAAGCGCCAACCGAACACTCAGAGTCAGAATGCTGGAGTAGGTCTAAATTAAAACATCCGATACGCTCGAAGGAATATGCCCAGGACAAAAGAATTTGCGTCAAATACTAAACCCTCAAGTTTCCTGTGCCATCACAATGTGCATTTCTCCAAGAGCGATGGTGGCTAGCGTAAGCCCTAGCGCCCGCAGGTAAAGCAGGTGAGAACGTTGTGCGAATTAGCCCTAAGGTTTGCTAGCCGGTCCGTCGCTAAACAGTGAGATAGCAAAGTCTTTGTAATGAAGCGCTAATGCAAAATGTCACACACAATTTATGTCTATGACCGTATACCATTAGTTAAGCTGCACCTAAGCTCAGGGGAACAAACAAACAACACAGTGAGACAGAGGAGACATTAATTGTCTGTGACAACAGGCCTCTATTGGTTGTGCATCTCTGTTACAGCCTATTACATTTATCATTAGCACCTACAGAACTCTCAAGACCTCTGTTTTCCTCCATTCCCTGTCTCTTTATGCTTTCTCTCGCTCCATCTCTCTCCATCTCTCCTTTCAGAACAGCATTAGGCACACCCAGCAACCATAAACAAAACAACTGTGGAAAAAATGACTCTCTAAACACATTAATAATCCCTGGAATAATTTCTATTTCCAATAATTGCCTTCAACTGAACAGTTACAGTACAAGGCTAACAGACCAATCGTAGTGCAATCAGCTTATTCTCAATTAGAAAAGCATGAAATGAACATCTACTCTAAACATTTTGTGCTCAGTTTATGTTCACTTAACACCTTTAACTGCTTATGAAGACGTTTAACTTGCCACTAATTAATCACAAATATTTTACTTCTTTTAAACTAGTAAAAATTATTCATGTTGTGGTTTAAACATTTAAACAGGGTCATGGAATAAGCATGCAATGATAAATGTGATGCTCCTAATTACAGCCTTTTTTTCTAAATATCTCCTTGAATTGTTATTTGTTAATATCCTGTGTGCCTCACTCATCTGTTCAAGCAATTTCTAAATAACAGCTTTTCCACTAATGCTTATACTTAGCAAATGAATCAGTTAACCTATAGAGTAATGAATATGGATAGTGCAACTTGACCACCAAAATTAAACAACTGGACCCAAAAGGTCAACAACCTTTTATTAACTATTATAAACAAACACTTCTGGCACATTCATCTAAATCTGACCAGTAATGCACCGACTATCCATTAGCGTTTAATACTTTCTCACGTGATGTAGTAAGTGGTGCTTAAAGCTTAAGGAGGTTAAAACTGGTGTACAGAACCGACCAAGAACTATTGACAGGGAAATGCATCGGCTGAGTGCCGAGGGCTGCTGGTTCATTGTAGCCCTTTGCCAGATGAGTTGGGGACTTTTTGTAGGACATTTGAGGGTTATTCATTATTCAGCCCTTATGGCTGAAATATTGATGAGGAACACGCCTTCGTCTCTCGCCTTAAGAGTCTCCTAAGCCCTAGTAACTGAAGTGTGAAATATTCAAGAGAAAAGGAGAGATAGATAGAGAGATAGAGAGAGATTGAGAGATAGAGAAAGAGAGGTAGAGAGAAAGAGAAGTAGACAGACAGACAGAGAGATACACAGAGAGATGCCTCTGGAGAAAGTAACTCAGCAGGGAACACGCTTGGTTTGGAAAAGCATGCAGTCTGTTTTAAGTATATGACATCATGCACAAAATAGGAAAAATGTTGTTTATAATGTTAGTTGTCATGACCAGAAGATGATGATGCAGCATCAACATCACATCTATCTGCTGATTTCAAACACAGATTTATATTACAGAACATTTACACACACACACACACACACACACACACACACACACACACACACACACACAATACTGCATCATCTTCATGTTTGRGCAAAGAGAATAAAAAATGTTAAAATAAGTTCAAACTGAAGTTTCTCACATTTTATTCTTTCGTTTCTGATACTTTGTCACCATGTCTTGTAAACTGGAAAAGGGGGGAAATAAAACAAACACAAAATACAAGAAACACAAAAAATGATGTCATGATCCTAAAAACACAGATTTAAAAAACATGACTGAATATTTATCAAGGCTGGTTTAAAGGTTTATTGCTCAAGATATTTACCAAACCAAAAATTCTGACATTCTACTGATTTCTGTTCCTCAGCCTGTTCAGAGTTCAACTGACTACAATTGTCCTATCGACATAAACAGGCAAATAAACTCATGCAAGCTATTGAGGGTCTGAGAATGAGGTTGTGGAATGAGGCAGAATGGAGATCCTGCAACTGATGAGGACGAGTGAGGAAAAACACGGATCTTGGAATTATGTGCGGCAGTTTTCGAGGCATAAATATTTAAGATAGTGTGAATAAGACATGACTGAGCCTCCCTCGCTCGCTCACTGATTACAGTCTCCGAAAGCTCAGAGAATAGCACATTTATCCAAACCGTGTCATCTCTCATCTGGTTTTCTCTCCATTTCTTCTTTTTTTCCTCACCATCTCTGTTTATCTGTGTGAAAAGAGAGAGAGTCCTCAGAGCAACAAGTCCTACCTGTTGATGAGATCTTCGTTGCCGTCGCTTTCCATCTCATCCTCAATAGCAGCTTGGAGGTCTCCGATCCTCTTGAATGCAAGCTTGAGGTCCGCCTGAAGACTCTGATTGGCTGCCTCCAAACTCTCAATATCCATTTCCTTAAATGAAAGAAATTCACTTAATTGCTAAAGGGAAGCAAGTTCTGTACAGGAAATACACTAGATGGCATTAATTTCAAAACAATTGGCGTAAACAGGAAGTTAATCGTCTCAAACAGCTTTAACTCTGAAGGTTTTAGACTAGATGTTGAAACAAGGCTTGAGGGATTTTAAGGACAAGAACATCAGTAGGGTCATGGGATATGGAGTTCAGCTTGCAGTCCTTGGTGGGACTTCCACACTAGACTAAGTAAACAATTCTTCATGGACCTCACTTTGTCTACAATATTAAATGTGGTGAATTTAATATTTTTCCTTTCATCACATGCTTCAAGTGGAGCAGAAGGTCAGAAGATCAGGTCCCTCACCAGCTCATGTTTTTTGCGGCTGGCCTCCGATTCCTTCTTGGCTAGCTCAACCATCTCCTCCTTGATGTCTCGTATCTGCCTCAGCAAACGCTTGTTCTGCTCTTTCTCCCGGTTCTCACTGGCACTGCGTTGATCTCGTTCCTCAGTTAACTTTTCAAGGTTCTCCTTAAGTCTTGCTACTAGACCCTACGGAACCAGAAGACACCAGTTTAATATGCAGCAATACCTTGAACGAATAAACAAATCAGTCTTACGAAGCTTAACAGAATGTTCGCAGGATATCTAGTTACCCTAACTAAGGCACTAGTTAGTTATAGAAACCCATTACTACTCTTTTCAGGTTGTGATTCTAATCCAACCCAACATGATTCTTTACCACATTCTCAGTCACGGTGCTGAAACACGCTAGACTGTGAATCTATCCATAAGGTGTGAAGCTACAAATAACTACAAGCAACTTTTGTGTGACGTTCACACCTAAAGTGGGCTGTACTGGGCTTAAAAGCACAGAAATGACTTAACATTAGGAAAACACAGATTTAATGGAAGCACATGGTTTAAACAAGTCACCCCTAGAGATAATATTGGTCAGGTCTGCGCCGAGCTACGTCCAACAGATCAGTAATGAAAGCACTATGAAAGCACTTTGTTGTCAGATTCACGCAGTGAGCACAGCGAATGTTGGCCGCATGCGGCCATTGTAATTCTGCTGGTGAGCCCATAAAACATCCAACGGAGTTGAATGATGAAGAGAACCACTACTGGGAAATGTCACTTCAGCAACAAAACAAAAACCCATCGGATCAAGCAAAACAAAACATTAAAACTGTGCATTAGAGAACAGAACTCATTTTAATTAAACAAGCGGTTTCCAATGAACAATACATACAGTTTGTTGCCTACAGCAACGCAAAATGTAATCGCAGCTGAAATAAAACATTCACATTCGCTCTAAAAGGGCACTAAGAGTTTCAGTTTAAACAAAAGGCAAAACCAAATAACGCAAATTCAAATTATATGAAATCATAATGAAGATCAACTCTTTCTCTTTTTTGAATTGTTGATGAAATTTGTGGACATAATTAGTTCGATTTAGAGACTGAATGTTAAATATTGTTATATTTTGGGGTGAAAAAGTAAGAAAGGTATTTTTTCCCAAAATAATACAAATATTGCAAAATTATTTAACAGCCTAAAATGTGTCCTCACGCTAAACTAACATTGTATCAGTAAATGTACATAGCTCTAGAACTTACTATTATTTTGGCACAGTTCTAGCACAGGGTTAGAGGTCTACAAAGAGACCAACAGCTGAGGAGGAGGAGTAACGGTAATTAATTTCACTCGTTTCCGGTTCTTTGACGCTTGAGCGCCAACCCCTCGACCCCTCCAGGGCTCCGCCTGCCCGGCCCACAGACACACAGCGCCCTGCCAACTGACCTCTAAGCGTTTGACCTGTGTCTTCTCAAACTCCTGCTTGGTCTCCAGCTCGCGGATCTTGGCCTCCTGGCGACTGACCAGAGATTTTTCCACCATGGACTGCTCCTGGAATTCCAGTTGACTCTGCAGGGAATTCAGCTGCCAAACACATAAACCGAGTTAGAATTTACACACAGGGAAAAATGTGTCATCAGTATTCCATGGAAATCCCAACTTGAAGGCCAGAATTTAACCATTTTCTGCAGAGCTTCGGCTCAAACAGACAAAGCCCTTCCGCCGCCGCAGGAATCTTAACTGGGCTGTACCCGCTTTATCAGTCTTTAAAGCAGTGTTGTCGCTTTAAATCGACCACTAAGTCAAGCCCGGTTCAGAGCGGAATAGAGATTTAGTTACTAACTCAATTACACAGGAGTCAAATCCATTATTCAAAGCCCATCTCTTTGCCTCATTTTCACAGCCTCACTTGTTTCAAAGAGGGAAAATTTCTGTGCTGAGAATAATGATTTTTACTGTGTCACCGTTGGCCAGATATATTTGTCTCTAAAGGGCTGCCAAACTATGAGTTTAATGAAAAAATACAGGAGGCTCAATACAATGTGGGGATGTAATTTGGAAAGGATAAAGAATCAATATTTTTGTTGCAGATACAAATCAATATAGACAAATCTTTGATTTTGAACAACAGTGAATAAAGACGTTGCGCAACAGCGGTAATAGTCAATATCAGTGCTGAGGGGCGGGGTCAATGGGAGAGGGCGGAGACTGATTGTAACCATATATAAAATCAAAAGATAAAGGGGTGGAGTCTGATCTTGCTCTAGTGAAAGTCAATTAAAAAACAAGGGTTGCCAGATTAAAGCTATTTAGCCTGTAAGACACATTCTGTTTGTGACCTTATCTCACCAGCTCTGTTCCTAATTGTTTTAGAATTAATTGCTGTATAAGTACGAAACCAAATGACTAAATAAACCTGCAAGATAACAGGAGCACTTAGCTGGCATGAGATAAAACACGCTTTAATTATTTAAACCACCTATCAGGTGGTTGATACTGAGCGCAGATGTTGGTTTTGTAGATGCGCGTTTGTGTGGATGCTCCTCACCTTCTCCTGAACGTCCTGTTTCTCCTTCATGGCCTCCTCCAGCTGGGCCTGCAGGTCACTGATCTGGGCCAGGTTCTGTGAGGACTACACAAGAACACCCATCACTGTCTGCGTCCCACACAGGCTAAACTAACTTACTAACCTAGTTAATGTACCACTAGCTGAAGTCCCTCAGAATGTTACATCAGAAACATCATCAGAAACATCTGTGGTCTTTAGTTTTTCTGATGTTGTTGTATTACCTGTCGTGTAGCCTTCGCTAATGTACCATGGTGACATCATAGCTTAGCTAACTGTAGGATTAATACAATGAAGTCAAAAGATAAAGGTGGAGTCGATTGGGTGCTTAAATATGTGACACCCTGCCAGATTTTGACCCCCCTGGTTATGACTGCTGGGTAATTATCTTAATTTTAACTCTGTCCCAAACTCTGTTACCCTAACCATAGTGGGTAAATGAGGGCAGTCAGAATTCGGTAGTGGTCATTTTTAGGTACCAAAGCTGCATGTGATCGACCGGAAATAGAAAATGCGTTGTCTACATATGCTATAAATGACAAATGCCTATTGATAGCAGGTAGCCGAGAAATAACTCTGTGACTCACAGGAAAATGACAAGTGTTATAAAAAAAAACAATGTTATAAAAAAAACAATGCAATTACGAACAAACATGTTTCTTGCTATTGCTGCGCAATTTATTAAACAAACAAAATTGCCGGTCCTAATGGATGAGTTTTAAGCAGTCTCACCCACAGAAGTGAACTTCCACAGAACTGAACTTCCAAAGCAGCATTTGAACCAAAGCTCTAATCATCAGCGTTAATTGGAAATTATTACTGACGGTGTAGTCAGTGTAACACCCAATTTACGCCGCAAGCCATCAGTGTGACGAAATTAGTTACAGGACAAAACTAGAATGCTAATTGTAATCAAGAAGCAGGGACATGGCATAAACAAGAGATTTATTCATGAAACTAATAGGCAAATATGTTTTTTTGTTGTATTTTATGGTGCAAACAAGCACTCAGAAATAATAATTTTAAAAGCTGCATATTATTCTGGTGATGAATGCATTGCAGGGGTTTGTGTGCGAGACCCATTGTGTTTGTTGTTGATGGATGTCAGGAGCTACGGGCTCTGAAGAGGGTTACCTGGGCAACAGCGGCTTTGTGTTTCTTCATGAGTTCATTCAGGTCCTCCTGGTCCTCCTCCATACGGGTCTGCAGGTCGTTCTTCTCCCTCTGTAGACGACTTAGTTGCTCCTCAAGCTGCAGGAGAACCGAACGACAACATTACATCAGAAACATCTTCAGAACTTCATGTTGAATTCTTGAGGTCAACACTTTTCTTCAGATAAACGTGTCCCTGTAGCTCAACTGGTAGAGCATCACGTTAGCAGAGCAAAGGTTGTGGGTTCGATCCCAGTGAACACAAGTACTGATAATAATGTAGACCTTCAATTCACTGCAAGTCCAAAACATCTGCCAGGTGAATAAATGTAAATGTGACATACTTCACAAGAAGACCAGAAACATGTCCTGAGATAAATAATGATTATAGGGAAAATAAATAAGGAGTCATTAATGATTAAACAATTTAGACTGTAGAGAGCAGACAGGAAATTAAGATCTAATCTCACTGATGTCATGTAGCTAACCACTAAGCCGTGGTTCCAACCCCAGCTCTCACTTATTTTCAAAAGCAAGACGGAGACTTTAAATTCCCAGATAAGATAATTTTCCTGTCATATCCACACTTAACGGAAGCGACTTGAATTTCATAAACCTCTGAAACATAAAACACAGAGCAGTTCCACACAATTACAGTCCTGCCAATTAGAAACGAACACTTCACTGCTCTGTCAGACAGTAACAGAGGTCTAATTCCATTTAATAAAATTACCTCAGCAAAACAGTTTGCTAATCTCCCAGGAATAAAAGCAAGAAATGTAGACATCACACATTACTAATGAATTTGAAAAGCAGAAAATAAAATGATTCTGTATGAATATGATCATGAAGAGATTTATTTCTTGTGAAAAACACTCGATGGTCCCAACCTACTCATTTTCAGCCAAGAAAATGACTTACATTACAATTACAGAAGATCATTTTCAGACTGTTTTTAACTGGATGTTCTAGAGACTCAAATTCCCCTTTGTAAAAATAAGTTAAAAAAAGAAGCAAAAATGACTGAAACAAATCTTTAAACTACAACCACCACATGTAGAAACTGCAGCCTTTGTAAAAGGCCTTTGCTCTGGCCTTTAGAAATAAACTTATTTTCTGCTACTGTACCTTTAAAACATGCAAATGACCTCTGTTATGATTGGCCAGCCTCATTGTACGATCATACTGTAGATCATGTTGTCATCCATCAGCCAAGTTGCCGAATAGATGTTGACATGTCACCAGGAACTCATACATGAATCATAGTTCATGACATCATAACCATGAGGACTTTTTAGTGACCTATTTTTGTAGCTAAGCCTCCATAAATAGATCATGTGGAGTTACCGATAAACATATTTCCTCCTCCTGTGCAGCTCTGCATTTTAAACTGTCTCTGGCAGGTTTTTTGTACCACAGAAACATGTGGTCTTCTAATCCTCTAGTGGAAATTCATGAGCTCTCAGTGAGACGACACAGACCCTTTAGCTAATCAAAGGATGATCATGACCAGCCCATTTATCTCACGCTAACAGATCAATATGACAATATTCAGAAGACCGAACGCAGACCAGGATTAACTTTGCTCAAAAAAAACTTTTAAAACACTTCGCTGCACCACAACAAGCAGCTCGGCACGACGGCGGCTTTATAGAAAATTAAAAAAGCTCACTGCTCTCGTCTCTCAAGAGTGACTCTTCCTCCAGAGAGCCGAGCAAACATGACAGAAAGAAATAACAGCAGAAAAAAAGGAGAAAACAATACAGAGAAAAACAAATCTGCAAATTTGGCTGCATCCGTCTCTCCTGACATCATTTCATAATGTGCTACAGGAATGACACAATTACACCATTTCTGCTATGTTGAAATGATACTGAATCAATGACAGAATTATTAAAGTCTAACGCATTTGACAGCGATACATCCTTTTCAAATTAAGAGTCGGAAACATGCCATTATGGGCGGAAATGATTTCCCTGCGGTAAATAATTGAAATGACATCCTGGCTGGCGGTGAAGGTGAATGAAGATGTGTGTGTGTGAGTGTGTGTGTCACTTACCCCCTGTTTTGATTTGGAAATATCATCCATTTGGACATGGAGGTCCTCAATCTCCACTTCCATAGACTTTCTGGCTTTGACTGCAGCTGCACACGTGAATTCAGACTCTTCCAGCTGTGAGGAGCGCACACACACACACAGACACACACGCACAGACTCTAATAAATAAAACATACAGATGTTCTTCTTTCTGCTAGCATCACATGCGATTATTGACAACAGATGCAGAGGAGCAGAGATCAGACCTGAGGAACAGAGATCAGACCTGGTTTTTGAGCTGGGCGATCTCTCTCTTGCTGGGAGCGTTGTTCTTCAGATGGTCCAGCATGATCTGAGCATCTGCCAGTAAAGCCTTTGTGCGCTTCAGGTCTTTCCTCAGACGCTTCTCTGTCTCCACATCTCTGTGACTCACCTGAGAAAGAGCAAAGACAGGCGTCTCCTGAATATTATACACACTCTCTACACAGACTTAACAACTTTAACCTGGAAACGTTTCAAAGACATAAATTAAATGAGACATTAGTTAATATCAGCTCAGATAACAAACTGTCCTGGATTCATATCTGTCTACAATGCACAAATTAAACTCAATTAAACATATAAACTTTGCAATGACGTTTGTACATTTATGTAAGACGCAAGTAAACTGTAGAACAGTACAGGATTAGTCTCTGCCTACAGCGTCTCAGGCTTAGTGTCAGCATGTTGGGTTCTCTACCTGCTCCTTAGCACTCATAAGCTTAGCTTCCAGGTCTCTCCTCTCCCTCAGGACCTTCTGCTTGTCTTCATACTCCTCCTCCAGCTGGACCTCCATCTGCTTGAGCTGAATACACACACACAAAAGGGCATTACATAGGTCTTTGCTAACTGGGCGTGTCTCAAAGTCAATCCAATTATATACACCATCATTTCCGACATTTAAACATAAATGTATCTTTAGATAGTTCTGAACACCTTGAAGTGTCAATCAAGGGAAGAGGCCGTGAGAAGAAGGGTAATTATGGGATGTACTGTTCCTGCAATGTGATTGGTTAAGTGGAGAAAAGGAAAAGGTGACCCTATGAATTATACATTAAAACAAGACTCAATGAGTTCAGCTTATCTGCACCTCCACGGCACAGACACTCACAAAAGCGCAGCCGCTATCTGCAACGAGAGCCGAGCTCAACGTTCGTTGTTGTTTGGCCCTGAATGAACATTTTTATTCAACGCATGGCTGAATATGTCTTGTTTATTTATGTTGTACGGGAGGTAAAAGAGCTCCGCATAAAGAAAAAAAACTTTGGCAATTAAAGTATTTCAAATGGAACACGCTTGCAATCCTGTTTCAAAATGTGTGTTAAAGAGTGTCGGCTGGTTACTGTAGAGCAGTAAGTTTAAAATAATTAAAATTGTAATAAATTTAATCTTTACATTATGTATAATATGTAATGTATAAAACATTGCAATATGAAGAGCGACCAATGAAATAAACGATTGATGTTTAGAATGCATTATAAATTAATGCATACAATGACAATACTGTACTTGAGGTTGGAGTGTGAGGTTGCATTGAGGTTGAGGTATGAGGTTGTACCTTCTTGCTGCAGGACTGTCTGATCTCCTCCACCTCTTCATCTTTGCTCTCGATCTCCTTTGAGTGCGTCTGTCTCAGTCTCTCCATCTCCATCTCCAGACGCAGTTTGGCCTGCAGGTCACAACATCGACACCTTAGCGCATGCTAATTCGCTTCTACAGATTCATATGCAAATCAGTCCGGTCGCACGGGCCAATAAAACATTGCTTAGTAATTATTATAATGTATGCGGACTGTCAGTATGGACAGTTTCTTCATACCAAAACATCAGCGTAATCTACATACATTAGCATATTATGCATGACAGGTGAAAAGTGCGTGTGGACAATCTGCATTATTACAATTAATAATCCATTAAACATAAGACAGTTGAATAAGATGTAAGTCTAATAATAAAAACTGTATTCATTTCTTGTGTGTGTGTGTGTGTTTGTGTGTGAATGTGTGTGTGTGTGCGTGTTTGTGTGTGAATGTGTGTGTGTGTCTGTGTGTGTGTGTATGTGTATGACCTGCTCAAGCATCTGAATGGTTCCCGCCTGTTCGTCAAGCTCCTCCTCCTGATCTTTGACCTTTGCCTCAAGGTCACGAAGCTGCTTTTTAACCTTGGCTACCGAGGCCTCGTCCTTGGACTCCTGCGAGTTCAGATCTTGAAGCTCTGCCTCCATCTGCTCCAGCTTCAGATTGACAGCACATATCTCCAGATCTTTATCCTGTGGGAAAGCAGAGAAGCTCACAGGCTGAGAACAGACAGATATCCAGGTGAAACATCAAAGAGGAGGACGATGTAACGGAGGTTCCTGACCTCCAGTTGTTGTCTGAGGCTGAACACCTCCCCGGTCAGCATGTCCTTCTCTCTGCTCAGTTTCTCCCGCTGGCTCCTCTCTCTCTGCACCTCCTCCTGAGCCTGGGTCTGCTCCGAGTCAAACCTGCACATATGCACACACACACACACACACACACGCAGTGTCTATAAATCAAAAATACTGGTGACACATACTAATCAAATGTTTAGCTTGAATACACTGCAAATCGCAGAGTAAATAACAGATTACATGCAAATGTAAAAATTATGAAATGATCTGAATCTATTAAAGATGAAGGGTGTAATTTTATACTAGTGGCACCAAACAAAATTAGAAAATAATGAGTTTTGGTCCAACCGAAAACTGTAACTTAATATTACTCAGCCAGCCTCAAACCACAACGTTTTGATAATGCCACAACGCCACAGTTTTAGGAATGAAACAATAAAAAGCTCAGTTATGCTTCTATATTGTTTTTACTCAGAAACGTACATGCCATTACGTTAAACTCTGTCACGTAAGATTGGTCTCCAAACAGGCAAAGATCTGTTCAGATCCAGGATGCCACAGAACCGAAAGCACAAACATTTTAGCAAAACAAAAAGCACAAAACTATTATTAACTTACCTGCTTTTTCTGAAATAGCCAAGCATAGCAGAGCGTTGGGAAATGCTAAAACTCATCTAAGCCGTACAGTATTTGTGTGACGTGCGTCAGGAGGGGCATTAGTGGAAAGCTTTCTGATTGGGTTTACTAGCAAGTGGGCAACATTGGGCAAAGAAGGGGGGCTTCTGTGGGGCAAACAAGTTCTTTCTTTTCCATCATCCTCTCTCTCCCTGAGGCCTTGTTATGATCCTGTAAATGAGTCTTATGCAACTCTCGTTGTTAATTCGAGCCCCACAGTGTGATGAAGGAGTGCTTCTTGTAAGCCCTCCCCTCATTTAAATCTGCCCTGGGCTAGTGGCTGTTATGTTTAAAGTGGACTTCAACACATTCCCCCAGCAGCTAAGAGAGGCTTAGCTGCTGCTCCTTCATGCATTAAAACCCCAGCGCTCAGCTCACGGCCTGCCTCTCTAATCAAAGCCATACAGATTCATTCTCTCAGCCCTGACAGAAGAGACCCTGGATAGTTCTAGAAGGTAGTGGTTCAATTCTGGTACGCTTTTAAAGGTTGGCCAGTGTGTTGCTGGTTTATGGTACATCTGGAAGTGGCCTGTCAGAATAAATGGCAGGAATTTTGAAGGTGGGACCACCGACTC
>JBAJNP010004772.1:0-24732 GCA_036877545.1 Yasuhikotakia modesta | reverse complement strand
TGATACCAAAGCTGGTGTCGTCTCACTTATCACCTTTTCTGCAGATCGCTGTTTTCCCAGAATGCCACAGGAGAGATTGCTGCGGCTGTAATTAAAATGGCACAGAGACAAATTTGACGCAGGGGCTAAAGACGCGGGGAGGGACGCAGAGGAAGTTGAGCTGCATTAGCCAATTAGAAAAAAAAAAAGTATGTTTATAAGTAAGACCGTTTTAAAAGACTTGAACTGTGGACTTGCAGCGCCGAGAGGGTTGTTGTGTAGAGATGAATTGGCTGTTTGTGGTGTGAGCATGTGCACTGGTTTAGAGCTAGTTTAACACTGATTAAACCGGGTCAGAGAACGGGTGACAGCTTGATTACTGCTCTTTATAACCTGACAGAATCAAAGCTAAATGTGGTCCAGTTGCCTGGTTCTGATGCAGCTCAGCCTGGTCAACAGGGGCCACGTGTGGCACCGTCCAGTGTCCCGCTGCGCCGCATTTGATGCATGTTTGGCAGGCGCATTTGTTGTCGCTTCTCACGGCATCCGAACCTTCCACCAGTGAGACGTGCGACTGAAAAAAATCGAACGCGCCAGTAAGCTGCAGAAACGAAAGATGAGAAAGAGACAGAATAGCAAAAAAACGACTGGATTTTCAGCAGAAATCTTCCGCAGGCTTTGGGCGATTTGCATTGTTGCGGGCGATAAGGCTGATGTTTTTCCTGGGCTGTACATTTGGTGTGAAATATTTGGAGTGTAAACGGAGGGAGCGTCTCTTAATGAGCGGCGGATCTGAGCTTCTGCAGCACTGGAGTCTTAAGCTCCTGCTTTCAGTGTCTGAAATCTGAATATTTAAGAGTTTCTAACTCATCTGCAAATGTGATTTGCACATATCACACTCATGCAGTCGTCAGCTTGCCTCATCGCCAGGGTTCGAGCGAAGACGAGAACAGAGAGAGAGAGAGAGAGAGAGAGAGAGAGGGATGTTGCACGAATGGGTTGCTGTTGATGTATTCTAGTCTTGACCTAATTTAAGGTGCCTCCCTGCCAGTGAGCTCATATGCATACTGTACATTTACTAAATAAGCGAGTGTAAACCTTGTCTTGTTGTCATAATGCGGCCGCAGTAAATATGATAACTGTGTCGCGATGCAAAGGAGCACCAAATAATTTGGCCATCGTTTTGTTGCCCGGGACCCCAGGGGACGCCCGCAGGAGGCAAGACATGCATTGACATGCGACGCACACGGCGATATAATTATAGCTGCCCATCTTTGTTCCTGGCTGGTGTCTTCACAGAGCGCTAGTAATTTGCTTGTAATATGGGAGCGTTTAGTAAAAAGGAGTCTGTGATATTTAGGTTGGCGGATTCTCTGTGTTCTGAGGGTTTTTATAAACTGATCTATGATCAGTCTGTTACTTCTGTTGCTTTTGTTGTTCTGATTAAAATAATATTTAATAGTAATTAATAATAATAATAATAATTGGAATATTTTATGTACTATAAAACATAATTGAAACATTTTCTTTCTAATTGATGAATTTTCATATAATAATGAATTTCTATTCATTGTTAATATGAATAATATTTTTGTTGCTATGGTGATATTATTATTATTATTATTATTTACAAACATTATGATATAACCGTCATGTTTTGAAGTTACATTTTTGCAAAATATATGAAGGTTGGTTGAGTATCACTTCTAAGTAAATAAGAAATAAAAAAATAAGAAGATTAATAAATAATAAGTAAAAAATATGTAAAAAGGTGTATGTGTTAAGGTGTGTGTATGTTATGGTGTGTGTGTGTGTGTGTGTGTGTGTGTTCGGCCATCATCTCTTAAGCACTTGCATGTCAGGTTAAAGGTTTGAGTTAAAGGTCAGTGGTCTGGCGTTACTGCAGGAGTGACTGTAGAAGTTAAATTTCCCTCCCAACACACAGCTGCAGCTTGTAAAGACATTTTCTGTATTTCTTCACTTACAAGGTTCTGTGAGACAGCCAGGCAGGTTGCTAGGTTTTGGAACATGTGTGTGTGTCTGACGACACGAGGAGTTACGGTGTGTTGCAGGAAGCCGTTTCTCTCTGTTAGCGTGTCTGTCAGGATCATTAGAAGTGACACTGGTTATAAAACAGTGTAAACACCCTCTGGAGACGCCTCGGAGACGAGGCCTCAAGTGTTTGAGAAACATTAAACTGTGACACGGCAGAAGTTTGACAGGGCGCTCTGATACACTGACATCAAACCTGAATGCTTTGCGCTGCTGTCTGCCCACAGGAAAAAACATTTAATATCCCATTTGCTTCTCCTGGACAGAAATGAGTCTGAATGGAGAACAAATGGAGACATGGGCTTTTCTGAAGTATACAGGGACTTGCAGCCACAAATGGTCAGCCTCAGATCTGTTCTGTCTGTCCTGAAAGGTTTATAGCCAACCTAATAACTCAGAGTTGATTTCTTTGTGGAGAAAAGACGTTTAGGAGTTGGGCTGGAGTTTGTTAGCCGAGTCTGTGCAATAAATGTATTTTCTCTGTGAGAAAGCAGCACAAATGAACGCCTTCTCTGTTAAACTAGAAGAAATGGAAAGTGTATCTTACGCTTGACTCGCTCCTTAAACCGTCAGATCAGACGATGACCCAGGAGGCCACAGACCTGAACGTCTTTAAGGTTTCTCTCCTCAGTATGAGCTTCACATGACCGCCAGTGAGGGAAAACCCAGCCTCTGCCTGTTTTAAAGACGGTGCTTTGAATGTCATTTGACAATTTCCTTTTAATTAGAACTAATTTACAGAAAGATGCCCACCGGCTAATCTTTACAGGATAATTAGCTTCTATTTTCTTTACTTTTAATTAAAAAGTGGAAAGATTTAGCTGATCCATAAATAATTGTTCTTTTGAAATGTTCATCAGACTTCACACTCCTCTACGGCGGGAGTAATACTTAGATCTTATCGTGAGTTCTGTCTGCTTAGAGTTAGAGCAAAGATTTTTTTATCTGGGGTATTAAGAAGTGGAACTATCAATAATAGAAACAGGAACCAGAGGCAAATTAGAATTGAATTCATGAGGAATTTATTTCTATAAAAAAGGCGTCTTCTTTCTAGCTAGAATGAAATCGTAATCGCTGGCATATCCGTTTCAGAAATTGTTCCTTGATGGAGAAACATTGTTTTATCGACTTAATTTAAGACTCTCATCAGTTTTATTTAAAAGCTCCTCATTTATTTTCTTGATATATAAAAGGCCTGGATTTAAACACTGGCTGTTATGAGGCATTAATTTTTCCTCAGTAATTTACCTCTAGCAGGAGACGGGCCTGTGGGCGGGGCTACTCGAGGAGAGCCAATCAGATATCTGTTCAGCTGTTGATTGACTTGAGTTCAGTGTAAACCAGACCACTGAATGTGATCCGTCCATTTTTCTGTCATAATCTGATCTATATTTGAGTTAAACTGTACAAAAGGTATTATAGGACTTTATTGATTTTTTTTGACTATATTTATTTTATTGATTACGTCTTAAACACTGGCTGGTTTCATACCAGAATGGAGACGGGTGATTGGAGGAGAGCGGCTGAGAGATTTGTGATGTCAGCTGTCTGCTTTGATCAGAAACACACATTAAGTCTTGCTTAAAAACAAAAAACAGTTACTGATCAAGACAGATGAGTGTTAGAAACCGTCTCCTAAAGACTGATTCTCAGCAGTAAAGTTATAATAATGATTTATAGTTTAAGCTGGCAGCTCTGATCCAAAGAAACATCAGTTTGACTTCAGCTATAAAGAAAAGCATGTGAGATAACCTTCAGTTTCATGTTTCAAACAGAGATGGCGCTAGAGAGGCTGCAGCTTTAAAGGGGTCAAAAGGGTTTTTTTTGCTAATAACATTTAGAGCTTATTTTTGTTATTTTTGTGCTGTATTCATTTGAACACAAGCTCTACAGCAGAACATCATATCTTGGTAGCTCATATTTGTTGAAAATAATTGTGCTCGCTCATGTCTCGCGTGACTGCACATAAGGTTAATAAGTCCAGCAGTTGCTCAGTGCAGCTCCGGGAGCAATCAGAGAGAGGCTTTCTGAAAGGAGGCCCGGTCCAAATTAGGACGCAGTGCAGGAGCTAATGAGAGCTCACACCTGCGCTTCAGAGAGCAGGTCTCTGTGATTGGTGTTGAACATTTGGAGAACGACCCTCAGCCTATAATGGGCATGTAGCTCTGCCAGAGAGAGAGAGAGAGAGAGGGAGAGAGAGATCCTGGCATCTGCCCAACGGTTCGTTCAGAAACACTTCCAGCATTTTAATGGGCTAGTCAAATGCCAGAACTGTTTGTATCGGTCCAACTGCAGACAACTACACGCCGAACACAAAATATTCAACTTTCACATGCACACGATGGTGTTACTGCAGACTGACTCTGGTTTGGTTTTTTGAATGTTCCTGTATGATTTCTCAAAGCAATTGTGAAAAGCTGATCTGGTAATTGAATCTTTTAATCACTGATTTATGGTTTTTAAACATGCAACCCAGAAAACATGGTCTGATAACTAACTGTTTAGTTCTTAACCATGTATCTGTTCCAAAACTACTTTACACCCAGAAATCAACTAAAGCTTTATTAAAACACAAGAGTCCTGTAGTTATGAAAAATGTTTATGTTTGGACCAAAAATTGTGAATCATTTGCTCATTGCCTGCATGAGTCACATATAATTGTTTAATTTGTTTCAAATCCTTCATCTGAAAAAGTCAGATAGTGAAAATCGTTGAGTTTAGTTTTCTGTTTTTGTAGTTTAGCTGTGTGACTCCTGATTCTTTTAGTTTGGTTGTAAAAACTCACGCAGGTCAGTTGAGGTTGTGTTTCATGTCTCAGGAGAATTTGTGGTTTTCTTAGTTATGTTTCAAATAATAACTTCATTTGAGATGTTTTTTCTAAAGCTGATGAGATGAAATACAAATAGAGGGACGGGAGAATTCTTGGCTTACAGTAAGATGACAGAACTCTAAATATAATGGAGCACAGATCATGTAGAAGAATCTCATGTTTAGATCTCAGACGTTTGCTGGTGGATTTTAGTCATAGTTTGGTGGTTTAGTGACGCTTTGCTGTGAACTTGTTGCTGTGGTTTTGTTATTTTTGAGTCTTTCTCTCACGATAATCATAAAAATTTCAGTTTCTTCTCCATTTTAACTCATGTCTAGAAGAAAATAACATTACAGATGTTTAGAAGATCTTATTGCGATTGTTTTCTTATTAGGAAAAAGAGCTTAGTTTGTCTGTTTTTTTACAGTAAGACGACACACTGTACATGTTTCTACATTTAAGCATCGCTCTTCGTACCAGCAGAACATACAGTCAGTTCTGCACGTGTGTCTCTCATGTAATGATTTAAACATTCAGGAAACGTGTCCTGTGAGTTTTCAGGTTGCCCAAACTCGTTGCCCCAACACCACGCTAGAATCTTTGGCCCACAAACAGTGGGTTCTCGTCCAAATCTGTCAGGGCTTGGACCAGCCCTGGCGTCCCTGAAGGACGTCACGAGGCATTATGTATTCGTGTTGGGTCTCCTGTGCTCGCTGTGTGTTTTATCCGCGGGCCAAGCCCGGTCCTGTTTCAATGGCACAGCCAGATGAAGAAACGGCTGCTGTAGGTGCGAGCAGAACGATTTCCACGCTTGTAGAGATCTGCTGCTTTGTTCTATGCGATTCAATTACCTCAAGCCTAATTAGGAGCCATAGAGGAGACCTGGTCTGTGATGAACGCCAGACTGTGGCTCCAGCTGATAAAGTGTGTATCACCCTCAGAGTCCCCAAATGAGCTCCGCCCACTTCCACACACACACACACACACACACACACACACACACACCAGCAGCCAATCAAAACCAAATGCACTTATGTTTAAAATTCAATTTAAAAAATAGTTTTTCACTTTAAGCTGTTTCAGGGTTAGCCAGAGTTTAGCTCCGAATCGGACGCACGTTTATTTTGTGATGAACTTGTGATGAATTTTTTTCTGGCACACTTTTTCAGCACGTGTCGTGTTTGTCTTGGGCTGATCTGTATCACGCTGCGGTTGCTGGGAAAACGGATCATGAGAGTTTAGGTTGAGCTGAGATTTGTAACGGGTTAGAAAGGGTGTGTTGGAGAGTTTTAGTGTGACGTTCTGAGTGGTTCACTTAAAAATAAATACGTTGTCATCGTTTTCTCACCCTCATGTTGTTCCAAACCTTTAACATTTCTTTCTGTTGTGAAACAAATCTTCACAGAGCTGTTTTTCTGCACAATAAATGTAAACGCATCACATAACATAATGAGTTATTAAACATTATAGCTAGTATATATTTTTAACATTATATATCATATTAAAAGCTTTATTCTTGTTACCGTAACGTTACAGAATTTAAATGTTCTTATACGTTACAGGAACTGTCAGTAATGGCCCTCGTGTCTCTGAAGTAAATAATGTTTTTTCTGCAGTTTGTAAGAAGACTAGGTGTATCTGACAGTAGGTCATGTGGCATTTGTAAATGTTTGGAGAGTGAGAGGCCGTGGTCACTATTTAAAAAACATGCTGAGAAATGTTTTTGAGGGACGTAAAATTTCATGTGGGCTTAGAAGCTGAAGCTGGGCAGATAATTTCAGTGTTTGGTCTGGTCTGTTTTAGGCCATGTGTTGTGTTACCCTGTGCAGCGGTACAGTGAAGTGATTTCAGCAGATGTGTTGGTATAAAAACAGGCATTACAAACATCCTGTGACTGCAGTTTGACACAAACCTCTGTTAGCTGAACAACAGCTGTACAGAAACATGCTCTTCATCATCAGACCATCAAAACGTGTTTTTGTGTAAGAGATACGACAAAGGGGAGGTTTTCTCACGACTAAGGTTGTAGAAACATTTTCCTAATGTTTCCATTAAGAAAAACAAAAATATTATTCTTGGAATGTTTACAAAGTAAAGTTTTTAAAATGTTGTTTTAATGTTATTGCTTGTTGTTGTAAACATCACTTAAGCAGGTTGTGATGTTCTGTGATGTTTTAAAAACATGCCACTAACTCCTCAGGCATTGCGTATTTGACATACAGATGTTTTGGCGTTAATAAGATCCGAGTGAGAACTTTTAGAAAACATTAGCCAACGCTTTCAGAACGTTTCCTGTTTCTGTATCTCTGTCATGCATTTTATAAGGCATCTCATCTCGTTGTTTTGTGCGATTATGTGAGACGCAATGAATGTTTCCAGCGTCCGGATTGATGGTGACAGACTTTTACACAGTATATACTGTAACTAAATATAGCCGTGCAGCACTATCAGAAAATGAGGAGGAATGAGGGCCTGTCGTTTAGAAAGTCATTATTCTTATCGTTCGCTGTCGCTGAAATTACTTCAGGTCTCTTCATGCAACGAATGCAGCGTAATGAGACAAACACGGCGGCTCTGGTGGTCGGAGCGGACCGTGATGAAGCCTTTAAAAGCAGCAACAACCCCGAAACGAAAGGCAGCATTCAGATCCGATGCGTCTCATGCATCTGTTGTTAGAAGCGTCTCATGCATCTGTTGTTAGATGCGTTTAATGCATCTGTTGTTAGATGCGTCTCATGCATCTGTTGTTAGATGCGTCTCATGCATCTGTTGTTAGATGCGTTTAATGCATCTGTTGTTAGATGCGTTTAATGCATCTGTGAGACGCGTTTAATGCATCTGTTGTTAGATGCGTTTAATGCGTCTCATGCGTCTGTTGTTAGATGCGTTTAATGCGTCTGTTGTTAGATGCGTCTCATGCATCTGTTGTTAGATGCGTTTAATGCATCTGTTGTTAGATGCGTCTCATGCATCTGTTGTTAGATGCGTTTAATGCGTCTGTGAGACGCGTTTAATGCATCTGTTGTTAGATGCGTTTAATGCATCTGTTGTTAGATGCGTTTAATGCATCTGTGAGACGCGTCTCATGCGTCTGTTGTTAGACGCGTCTCATGCGTCTGTTGTTAGATGCGTCTCATGCGTCTGTACGACGCGTTTAATGCGTCTGTGCGACGCGTTTCATGAGAACGCTCACCCTGAGACCAGCGAACGTTTCCGTTCAGTAATAAAGAACGTTTTTCATTCAATAATGTTAAAATATATAAAATATAATAGTAAAATGTTCTAGGAACAATGTTACATGATTGCTTGATTATACAAACGTTTTTCAAATGTTTTTGAAACGTTTCACTAAGAACTTAAGGATAAGTATTTAATATGTATATGCGTTGTGTACTTGCTTATGATAGAAGTGTTTTCATATTAAGAGACATTTACACTATGATTGTATGATGTTAGGATCCCACATAAATTGACAGCATATCATTACTGTACAGTAAAGCATCTATGTTATGTAATGAGCGCATATGTTGCATATTAAGTGACGTGTGACGTAAACTTTGCGCCAGTCTCCGTTCAGAAAGCGGCTTTCAAACTTAATATGGCGCAACGATGCACGAGATTTATGACATTTAGCCTTGTGCATTTTAAAGAGTGTCGCTTCAGACACAGTCCTGGGTTTGTTTAAATATGGTTTCTGTAATAAAACACGCACGAGCGCCTGATATCTGCGTCCATCTGCGCAGCGTAAAACTGCGGCTTCATTTAACTCAAGCGCTTCATTGAAGATCCGCTAATTCGTTTCATGTCGCTCCTGCAGACACTATAAAGGAGTCATTTAACGCGTTAATAACCGAGATCAGAGCTCCTCACTCACATTATTGCGTTTTAAAAGCATCGCAGACGCGTTAAATGTCGCAGTTTATCTGCTTTAACCTGCCTGGAGAACGTGGCACGTTTAAGCCATGCATGCATTTACTATAATGATGATCACGCACAAGTTGTTATTGTATAGAGGACAACAGTATGAAGAAGTTCAATGTGCAAGAGATTTATTTGTTCTTGATGTGAAGTTGCTGTTTATCTGTAGTTACAGATTTCAGGTACAAGCAATTTCACCAAAATGTCCTTGATTGGAGCAAAATCGCAACATGCAAATGTGCACAAAAAGTGCAGCTAAGCTAAAGTCAAGAAATCATTCAGATTAAAAAAATAACTTTTGCACAGAGCAGGAAAAATTAATCATTGGGAAAAATGTCTCTTTTGAGATTGCACCGGTGTTTCACCCGCAGGCATGAAATGTAAATGGAAAATCAACATTGTATCCTGTGATAAGAGCGACAAATTAATAAAGGCATTTTCTGTCCTGCTCCTCTGCTGGTGACGTGTTAAAAGTCACCGGGTCATTCAGGAGGAAGTTTTCACACAAACACCAGCCGCCCTGGTGAGACCGAGTCAAGTGATATAAACAAGACGGCGTTTCCTGTCAGAGATTATTAGTTACGTTCAGAAAGGTCCTGCTGCAACTCATATTCAGTTATACTCACATTTATTTGTAAAGCGCTTTTCACAAGACATTTCAAATCTGCTTCGCAGTAAAAAAATCATGTTCTGTCTGTGTGTTGCGAGCAGAACCGTGTTGTGAAGTAATTTCAGATGTTTACAGGCCTACGACATTAAAACAGAATGTCAACTGAGCGTCGGTTTCCCCCAATCATAGTAATAAAACTGTCATCTTGTGAATATATAATCTTTGATATCAGTGCAGTATCTGCATGTACAGTAACGTGTGTGATGAGATGGTTCTGTGTTCTGTGTGTAGGTCCGCTGGACGGGGGTGTGGAGGAGGAGAAAGAAGAGTGTTTGTCAGAAGGACATGAACTAAAAGAAGAGTTTTCAGAGGAAAACTTTGCTGCAGACACCGAACCAGAGAACCTCACTTGTGAGGACATGGAATACTTCTGCAGTAAAGGTCAGCAATACTGTCAATACTGTCGCTTCCATGTTTGTCATAAACTCTTAAAATACAGCAGAACAACATGCATTTCTTGATGGCAGGGTAGGCATTTCAGAACGCTATGATATGCAAATGTGTTTGACAGACAAATAGGATTTCTAGACCGACTCAATGATTAAACAAACATTTTATAGTTTTGCATCTTTCACAGAAAATAAACATGCAAAAATACTTCATGATGCTATCAGGATGAAATGACTGAGAAGATTGCCTACCCTGCTTTTAAAGAACTGAAGAAATGTTTATGCTGTCCATTCCAGAAATCTGACCTCTTATTAAGTTTTATTTTGAATGTCCCTTTGCCTCAAACAGAAATGTTTAAATAGCATTTGTTTTAAAAACCCACAATGGCTAAAGTGTTGCTACGGAGGAAGTGTCTTTGAGGTCCAGAATATTTATGTGTTGGGCTCTTATAATGATTTTTGGTTCTGGTGTAACAGACGTGATATTTGGCAACATTTTGTTTTGGGGTAAATAAAAATCTTCATACATGCTTTTATTTTCCCTGCAGGTTATTTGAGAAGCGTTGAATAATTTTGAACTATGTTTCCAGTTTTGTTCAATGGCAGCTGCCTTAGAAATAAGATACTGCATTCAGACGCTATATTCAGTGACTGTTGAAGTAAATCTCAAGGTTGTTTTCTCACCATTTAAAAATTAATTGGATAAAATATTTCTGTACATTTACAGTGAATCTGCACACGTGCTGTTTTGATTAATTTGTGTAAAAATGGCTTCTTTGAATGTAAATTAATTTTTGGTACATACATTTGAGAGCGTAAGTTATTCAAAGGTGCTGGAAGATCTGTAATTTTTTTTAATCACTTAAATGTAAATGTTGTTGGTTTTTGTAATGGCTGAACCCGTGTCATTTATCACTGACATTTATCACGTGACTGAATGATATTTAGGGTAAAACCACAGCTCTCACTTTTTAAAGTCTTTTTATATGTATTTTTATTTAAGCTATTTTTGTCCTCGGTTAAGTTTCAGTGAGACTCCTTTAAGATTACTTTTGATGACTCAAATAAAGATGATCGGCGGTCCAGTTAAACTTCTGCAAAGATGCTTAAGTTTTCTCCTCACTGTGTGGCGGTCTTACATCTGGTGTTTACATTAAGTCGCTCTTGAGTTCGTCTGAAGTTTTCATTCTGTCTGGTTTAGAAGTAACACAAGCTCATCAGGTGAACGTAACTCTGATCCTCTGTTTAATTATATCTCTTTAAACCGCATTTAGCTCTGCATCTGAGTGGCTTAAATTCATACCACTCCGCAGAAAGGCTATGAATTGAGGGAGAACTCAGTCCTGCTGGCATTAAACGGTTTATGTGTGTTATTCCACACTTATTCCTGATTAAGCGAGTTAGATGGCATGCAGTAATTAGCTCATGGTGAAGTCAAGAGTCTGAGCTTTAAAAAGAGTCAGTCATGCCTCTGTCTTCATCGGTTCTGGATAAATAAGGTCTCCTGCATGAAGTTTTTTGTTGGTGTCAGGCAGCGTTTGGCTCATAGCGCTCGCGTATCTTGTCCTCGTTTGCTGCAGACTAGCTTGTCAGAGAACCTAAAACCTCCATTAAAAGTTTCAAGCTTTAATAGGTATTAAGAAGCTGTTGGGGCACAAAGAGGAATCATCAGTTTTCATTAACTTCTCACGCCCTTATTAACTCTCCTCAGATGCTGAGGTGAGAAAGCTGCTCACGTTTACAGAGGTCAGATAGTTGGACGAAAGTTTAGCCTGTTTGTTGGAGTCTTCTGAAGAAGATTTCTGTAGCTCCTCGCAGGCCATTATGCAAAATGTCTGACACAGATATTTACAAAACCTTTTAAAAATGTGTTTTGCATTTTTCAAGAGATTTAATGTTCCCAAAACGTTTGGTTGGTCAGTGATTGTGACTTTCATCACTATTAAATCATGACAGAAAAGCTCAACCCATGGTTTAGATCTGTAGCGGTTCAGAGGAACCTCACGCATTGTGATTTATTTCCCAGCAGCCCTTGCGGAACCAAATAGCCAAAAAAAACCAGCATCAGGGTTCTTCTCTGCGGCGTTTGGAGAAGATGTGAGCTTTAGTAGCATCGCCGCACACTCATGTAGCATGAAATGATCACGATGTCTCATCAATGGCTTCATGCAGAATGGTTTTAAACAGCAAAGCTCAGTGTGAAATTAAGTCTTAGAGTCCTGAGAACACGGAATAAACCTGAAACCTGTTGGAAGACAGAGGGACTCGTTTTTTGAAGGAGATGAAACTATAAGGTGATAAAAGACAACCTTGTTGTCTCCTTGTCCGTCCCCATTTTCTGCCGTCCATTTCCTGTTTATGTGCTTGTGAACAAGTTTCAAACTGAATTTTACAAGCCTGTGTCACACTGTGCTGCACTTGTGACAACGCTGGTGTTATATTTTCCAAGCTTGTTTTTTTACACCAATTGTGAAGTTTGACCTTGCTTCTGTTTGTCCGTTCTTATAAATGTTTCTGTTGGGAACAGATGTGTTGGGCTCCGCTGCTGACACAAAGGCTGTAGGAAGTGTAATTGTGTTGGATTGTAGGACACCGTGTTTTCTAAGACAGCATCACTTAGATTTTAAGATAATATCATAATGTACAGTATTACTCTAAGATCAGATCCAAGATGGCAGATGAAGTTGGAGAATTATATTTTATAAATATGTTATTCTGTGCTGATAGTTTCTAAGCTTTGTGTTTCTGTAGTTGAGCTGGCAGAGAATTGCGTTAGCAACACAAGTGTTGTGGGTCGAGTCCAGTACACATGGACTGATAAAATGTTTACTGGGAATGTACTGTAAGTCTTTGATTTTTCCTGTAAACAGGATTTTTTTTGCTTGTTAGCATCATGTCCCTTTTAAAAAGGTCCTTGTATGCTTGACGGGCTGATAGTTAAAAACATGAGCTTAGAAACATGTCAACATTTACATTTATGCATTTGGCAGATGTTTTTATCCAAAGTGACGGTAGATTCAAGCTATTTGATCCATGTATGTGTTCCCTGAGAATCAAACCTACATTCTTTGTTCTGTTAATGCAATGACTCCACCAGATTAGAACAACAAACACAATTCTCACTATATCTCTCTCATTGCTGATGCTAACGCAGGATAATGGCGTGATAAGATGAAAGATGCATCAGCCATGTTTGTCTTTGCGCAGGAAATGATTCATTAATGTTTGTTAAGTTTGACAATCTGGGCCGACTGCAGACGGCATCACAGAGATAACAGAACCGCTACAGTCAGAGATCACAGCTCCTGTAATGAGGGGGAATTTACAGGCCCACAAAGACATGGTGCTGTTCCAGCTAACAGGGAACGTTGTCGGAACGTTGGCTAACATTCCTAACTAGATAAAATGGCCTTCTGCTAATCACACACTCCACTGGGGTGCTGGGAGAGATTTTGTTGGGCTATATTTCGTTTTCTCTCACATGTTGGAGCTGTTTGCTGCGTGTTTGACAGACGCTAACTGCAGACTGTGACGAGGTGTCAAAAGGACTTTTTGAGTATTTGATACCCAGACGTCTTTAGTTTTACAGAAAATCTGTTTATTTAACAATTTTCTTTACAAGTTCTCACTGACTGTTGCTTTAAATGGAGAGGAAATATTGTTTTCGTGAGTGGCCACCCATCACCAAGCGGAACAAAATGAGCTTGTTATCTTCAAAACACACAGGATACATAATTCAAAAGTTCCCATTATTAGAAAACAATCCAACAAAGCATTTTTGGTCATGTAATAACTAGAGCCATTTTCCTCTTTTGTAAAGTAACATTCAGTATAAAAATAACAGCATAATTTACGCCAAATTAACAGAGTTAAAAAGGGTATAAAACATAAATCATTAATATCAAACTGTTATGCTTTAATGTTTACTGTACAATGCAGCGTCATTCTAAAACACTGTTGTGTTTTTGAATGAATATTTAATGAGAAAATAGAGACAGAAGAATATGATTTATCTGCAGTAAATTGATTGGATTGTGACAAGGCGGTACATAGCAAAATGAAGCTCATTGGTTGGCTTGCTGAGTGATGTGTGATGTCACTGAACCTGATTTAGTGTCATTTAATGAATCACTTTAATGAAAGATTCTTGATTTTTTCTTCACGTTTGTGTTTGTGTTCTTACTGCACACAAAGGGAAAATGTTTAGTTTGTAAGTTAAACGTTTATATGTAATTCTGCTATTAAATTGTGATCTTTTAGCCACAGTGTTGAACACATGATCACAATTTAGTGTTTGATCTGTCCGTCTCTCGCTCTCTTTCAGTTGTTTGGGATGAGAAAGCTCAGATCTTGCGGTCACCCTCAACACATTGACAGTTTCAAGGGCTTCTCAGCAGAACAATGCAGAGAGGAAAAGAAAACCAATATAACTTTGCGTGCATCTTTGCTCCAGGAGACGTTTGTGTGAATCACCCATAAGCTTATTGACCTGCATTCTTGTCACTGCTATTAGACAGAACAGAGCTGCAATCTGATTGGCTGATTTCATCATCTCACTAACTCCAGCCTAATGTCTGACAAATATACACACAGTCCGTCTTAAGATTCAAATCAAGCTCTCGTTTCTCTTTCAGCAGTCGGTATGTGGAGTCCCTTGTTTGACACACTCTAAATCTGAAGGATAAATTATTTTTATAACCTTATTTCTTACAGACAACACCCCGGCTCTGTTTCACACCCTAGTGACAAGGATGTCAAGTTTTTATTGATAATGTTTATTTATGTATATTCATATTTGTGTTATAATAAGTTCTAATAAGTTTAAGTCATTCTGTCTAAAGCTTGGAAAAAATTTGATGACTTTATCACAGTGCATTATTGTTTAAATGCTGCCTTAGATGTTGCTGAAAACAAGGTTTTTATAAGAATATTTTTTTAAAATATGTATCTGGTTAAGAAACAGATTTTGATCTGTTTGATCCCCCAAACAAGCCGTCTTAAAAAAGAAAAATGAGGCATGCAACATTTAAACAGCATTTAAACATGCAACATTTAAACAAAACATGAATGCAGAAAACTGCTGCATTCTGTCGCATTCGTTTATGTTCCTCTTTTGCAGGTCAGCTGCGGCCGCCGCATATTTTTAGCTGCAGATTCCTGGAAGAAACTTCATCAAGTTCCTGCGACGCTTGTTTCCTGCGAGGTTGCCGTGGCGATCGTGTTTAAAATGCATTGCGAACGGTGTCAGATAGAAGCAGAAAATCCTTAATCACTTCTTAATTAACGAATCATCTTGTAGCTTCATTTCCTGAGCAGTAATTAAACAGTTCCAATACGTTTGGTTACAGGGCTTAACATGTTCAGCAGAGATCAAGGTAAAGACTTTAATGTTATCTCACTGCCTCCCCAAACTCACTGCACTGAGGAGAACTGTTGATACTGGCTTTTGTTATCCTCATGCTAATACTCAATGAGTTTGCTAAAGAGCTTCCCAGAGCCTGACAGTACAAACACGTACAGAGAGAGAGAGAGAGACAGACCAGCGAACAGGGAACGTTCCCAGAACATTGGCTTATGCTCTCTAGATCCCTCAAATTTATCAGAAACGTTCTTGCAATAGTGTTTGTGGAACTTTTTAACGTTGTTCTTAAGATGTTAGTGGAAAATGTTACGAATTAAACATTTAAGTAATTTTACGTAACTACAATGTGTAAATTATGGACGTTTTGAAGGTAATTGTGTTTTATTTAATGACGGCTTTGGGGAAACATTCTTACAATTGTGAGCTGGGAGGACAGAGTGAATAAAAGCAGATTTTTACAGCCTCATGCGTGAGGTAAAATAGGTCAGCGTGACCTCATGTGTGGTAAGTAGGGCAGTTCAGCCCTCGCGCTGCCCGGGTGTGCCGAGGCAAGCAGGAAGCTACGATCCTGTTTGCCGTGTTTACTGGATGTCTTTGAAGTGAACCACGTCTTAACCGGCTTAAATCCAGCATAGCAGAGAATCTGATCTTCAGATTAACCCGTCCGACTGGCCCTCAGTGTGTGTGAGCCGTGTGCTGCGGGCCGTTCCGCTGTGTTAGGGGTCGAGGAGACGCTAAAACCAGAGTGTGACTCAGACACGCTGGGATGAAGAAAAGTGCTGCTGTAGGACTTTTGAGTTGTGAGAGAAGCACAAACCTTCACTGCCCACGAGTGTTTCCCTCAGAGCTTCAGTCAATTTCATAGAAATGCGTTCAGGAGGTTTTATTTGGTGACGTCAGTGATTGTGTTTGTTGTTGGGGTAAACCTGCATATATTCTTTACTGTAACTCCTGGGAACTTTGTATGTATTTATGTATTTGCAGTCCCTTTAGTAAAATGTCACACACACTGCAGTCGTCTGTGTAACACCTCCAGACTGTTTCTGTCATTCAAACACAAGTTCATCTTGAATGGGGAAAGACAGATACCTTTAAAATACCTTTAAAAAGGTCACAAAAAACAATATTTTCCCCACCAACTATTTAACTTGATATTAACTGTGCAATTCATTCTGTAAAGATTTTCCTCTTCAGAGCCCCTCCCCTAATAATATTATTAACAAATCATGATTGGCTCTTCTGCTAAAGCGGCCATTGTGACCCTTTCCCCCATTCATATTACCACAAATGCAGCATCTGGTTAATTCTGTTGTCTTTGGTATTTGTCTGCTCTAGACACAAACACACGTTCAGTCATTTGATGGATCTGTTGCACTTTCAGGGAAAGAGAACGGCAGCAGAGAGCTGCGGGACACAGAGATGGAGGCGGAGCCTGAGAAAAGCAGAAACCCCCCCCTGGAGACTGAGGAATGGGACGGTCCACGTGAGTTCTGAGCACAAACACCTCACATGTGCAAACCTGTGTCTTATCATCTGAACTGTGTGTCTCTGTGCGTCTCTGTGTATCTGTAACTTACATGGGTTAAAAATGATCAAAAATCTGAAGCAAAAAAAAACATACATAACAGATAAATGTTTAAAAAGATATCCTGACCTGATCTTTGAAATCAAACTAATAAAAAAAAAAGCATGACAAAATATAAGACGTCAGTTTGTTATTGAGAGATATAAAGTTCAAATGATGAGAAATAAACTGGCATGTTTCTGGGCGCTGGGCACCGGTGTGGCTGTTTGTTAGATCATTTCCACAGCTGGGATAATATCAGCGTTCACCTGTTGTGGGTTTTTCACTATATAGTGTCACGACACAGAATATCATCTGATCATCTCAACCTGTTCCACCATTTAGCCCATTAGCTAACAGCAGTAATCAGCTGTAGGCTCATAATGACACGGTTTAAATGAGTGCTGATCTGGGATCAGGGATTACAGCCGCTCAATAGCAGGACATCTGAAGATATCCTTCACAGGGTAAAACTCTCGCTTCTCTCTAAAACGTTTTTACTTGAATTCTGCTGTTTTTGTTTTGATGGCAGTCGTGTTGTTAACATGCAAAATATTTTAATAAAATTTTTTTAAGGTCTGTCCATTCAAAATAATTATAACTCATGCATGTTTTATAGTAAACAAATTCTGCTCTTTTTGTTTACAGACAGACATTTCCAGCAAAATCTGACCTAATCGCTTAAATTCTGAATCATTATCATGAACTTACTGTTGTGAATCAGGATCAGATAAGGGAATGTGTTGATTTGTAATGTACTTGCTCAATAACTCTTTTTAGCATTTTTAACTAAAAGAAAATTATTTTCCTGCCTTTATAACAGAATTGCAGGTCGTGTGAGTTCGAAAAAAACAAGTAATTTTCATTTCTGGGTGTTTAAGTTGTAGCTGAAAGCACCAAACAGTCATAAACACAGATATCTTTTCTTTTCTAAGAATCTCATCTTACGCTGCAGATTTTCCCTCGCTGTCTCAGTACAAAGAAAATGTGTTATCTCTCTTTTCTTGCTTCTTAAAAGTCACTTCATCAAAGTGATGGATAATACGTCCAACAAGATAGCAAACGGCAGCAGTTACAGTTCAGTCGTGGCCTCGCGTCTCAGAAAACACAAAATATGATTCGTCTTTTAAATCACATGACCTCCAGAGTTTAATGCAGGTACGTGCGTTTATAAGAATATGGGTTCTGGCGAGTTGGCAGAGCTAAACCCCCGGGGTGTGTATTTTATACTGACAGCCAATCAGAGTTATCAGTGGCTATCAGATGATGCGTTTATCATTAAATTTCACATTTGCATTTCAATCTGGAAGGAAATGAGCGTTGGCAGCAGAAGATAAGAGGTAATAAATGTTTCCTGTGATCACGCAGCCGGCAGGGCTGAGGGGGTCACGCACACAATCACGGGGGCAACCGTGTGAAAAAGAGGCATTGCGTTCCGGTTCTGAGGAACCGCTGAGCATTAAACTCCGCATTAGTAAGAGATGCTGAGAGTCTCTCTGATGGTCCTGTAAAGATCGTCTTTATTTTAAACGCTGGGAAAGACTCATTCTGTCTTTGTGTTTGTTGTTTCTCCATTGATCTGTAGAGCTGAGACTCACATTTATACACTAGGTTGTATGTGTCAACAGATGTGTTTTTTGAGTTTATCTTAAATGTAAGTTTAGTAGAACAGATGAAGATTAATCATTTATAAATCTGATTCTTCACACTCTCAGAAATAATCTGAGGCATCATTCAAAGTTTGTGGTGTATGTAAATCTATACACACTATTTATGATTTATGTGTGTGTTTATACATATCTGGGTTAACATTTAAAAGTACATATTAAAATCTGGGTTATTATTAAAAAAGCAAATGACAGAATGATCATTTCCAGGGTTTCCCAGATTTATCTGAATGCTGAGTTCCATGTTTACCTCCCAGCATGATTTATCTGATAGCACAAACAGTCGCCAACGCTGCTGATAATCTTGTTACAGTTCACAGATAAGATCAGATCTTCACGCTCTGTTCACTCCATACAGAACATCAGCGTCAGACACACAGGAATGTTCTGGGACAATGGAATGCAAATGAGAAACCTCTCTGTGCTTCCCAACAGGAAGTAACTCTCTCAGAAAACAGGAAATGACATCACTCACAAGCGTGAACAGACATTAATCTCTGCACGTTTTTACTGCATTTACTTTCACTTCATGTCCTCTTCTGAAAGGCCATTTCCTCTTTTCATTCTTTCTTTTGTGCTGGAAAAATCTGATGGTCATGTTATAATTTGAAGAGAGACAGAAATCACACCATCAGATATGACATGACTTCCTGTTTGAGGCGATTAAAAGCACATTTATTTAGTCTGAGATAGAGTTCTGTGTTATTGCTTTATTTTATTTGGTTAGCATTTGGTAAAGGAGCTTAACCAGATTCCAGCTGCTGAATCTTAGAAAACCAGTTTTGATTGGCTGTAAAAATGACCAGTGACCTGGTTTAAGTTGTTATCTCACATGCTTTGAAGCTCTTGAGTCCTACAAGAGTTTCTCATGGTTCAGATGTTCGGTGAGGGATGGAATCTGTGTGAGATGTTAATGGCCTGTGCTGCTGTTCTGTTAATTATCATGGACGTCTTTGATACGGTGGCGCTCATAAGACATAAAGCATGTGTATGTATGCAGGGAGATGAGAGGCTTTGAGCATCAGTTCTTTTATCATTTATCTTCTGCTGTTACTAACAGAGCTCACGAGATGCAGAGTTTTCTGCTGTGACTCAATGTCATCGTATTTATCTCTTGTAAGAAATAAATGATGAATGTGCTTATAGAAATGAAACAGAGAGTCAATCATTGAGGAGTGAGACGCCTCCACATGCAGCTATCAGCTCAGCAGAGCCTGTAGGACACAGTGGAGTCTGTCTGTGTGCCAGTTGGACCAGATCCATGCAGAACACAAGCAGGTTCTGCTGAAGAAGTTCTGGAGCGTTGGGTCATCTAATCGCCTCTTCCCTACAGTCAGTTTTCTTTTTAGCTCACCTGTATTTTGAGGGGACACTGACCGCCCTTGGCCGGACCCCTTCACTGCCACAAACAATAGCGCTTCAGCACATATGTCACGCTAAGTGAATTTACGTAGCAGATGGTGACGATAGCATGACAGGTGCCTCCGCAAATGTTTGCGTTTGCTGTGCTGCTATTTATATCACCGCAAAACACAGTGACACAAATATTTGCAAAAGGCCATTGGGTGTTTTCAACATGCGTCACAATGACACAATGTGCTTTTTTGTTCTTCCTAGACGGAAACAAACAGATGGCAGTTATTGGTTTAACACAAACTGCCTTCAGTTTTTAGGACACTTACACAAATACGACTGGTCAGGCAAAAACAAGGGAAGATGTGATGTAAACATACAGCTTTAAAAGATCAATTAAAGGGCGATTTTGTTTTTTATGTTATGCTGGTAAGCATGTTAACATCATACCTGCCTGTTTAACCACTGCAGTTTCCTGTCTCACTCCTGCATCTGAATCTTTCTCTCTCATTATTGGCAGAAGTCTGTCACGCCGCCGTCCGCCGGGAGGAGGAGCCCAGATGCAGATTAGACTCCTGAAGACGAGGCTCTAAAAGAGATTTAATGGTAGAATGGATTAGATAAATCCTTGTAACAATGTTAAATAATTATAGTTCCAGCCGAGATCAAAGCAGCATTGATTAAACCCCTCCAGTCTTAAACAGGAGAGAGAGAGAGAGAGAGAAAGAGAGTCTTGGAAAGCAAGGACTGGTAAACTCAGGCCTCAGTGGCTGCACATGTGGTTTGGTGAGGAAGACTATGGGCAGACGAATGTTTGTGAGGGAAGTTTTGTCTGGCTTGCGTCACCGAAGCCCAAGATCCGTTTGAGAGTTCTGATAAAACCTTAGAAGAACTCATGAAGTCTGTGAGAGCCGCTTGCGCTGACACATAAGGGTTTTAAGACGACTTACAGACAGACTGGAATTTAACGTATGCAAAGCAGCAGATTTTAGCAGGAGTTGTTTATTTCCCATGTAATCAAGACATTTTGACATGCCTGACTGTTGCTGCTGTTCTGAGAGCAGTCGTCTTATGAATCTTCTCTGCTAGTCAGTGCAGATAAGTGCTATTGTGTCAAATAATCATATTGTTGTGACAGTGGTGCAGTTGAAAGAGCTGGTGTCACACACACACGATGGCTTGTGTTGTGTAGTTTTGTGCCTAGTGTAAATGTAAATATTTATGTACGTGTGTGTTTGTATATGTTTGTGTATACAGTATATATATATGAATGTGTGTATGCACACACATATACATGTATGTGTATGTTCAGATGTTTAGCAAACACAATTTCTTAGCTAAATAAAAATAACCACGGCTGTTTATGGTTGCTAGGCAATATAGATTTAGCCAATCAGAATTTGAGAAGCTTCTGAACTAACAGCATGTAAGAATCATAACATCACATTATAATGTGATGCTGGTTTCTGCTTAAGCTGTTCACGTCTTTGGTTCAGAAAAGTTTTTGTTTCTATGGCAACCAAGTGATTGTATGTGCCTTTGTTAGCGCTGACAGGAAGCTGCTAATTCATCAGATTTATTTCCTGCATATTCTCTTAAAAATATAAAAATTGTAAAATGAGGTTTATTATGAGTGCTGCGTGTGTGGAGACACTGAGCTTTTCTGTGTGTGTGTATACGTGTGTGTGTGTGTGTGTGTGCGTGTGTGTGTGTGTGTGTGTGTGTGTATACGTGTGTGTGCGTGTGTGTGTGTGTATACGTGTGTGTGTGTGTGTGTGTGTGTGTGTGTGTGTGTGTGTGTGTGTGCGCGTGTGTATACGTGTGTGAAGGGGAATAATGTCTTGTGAAGGTTGTTGACAAGAGATGAATTGATTGGTCATTGGAAATCTCTTGAATGATTTGTGAGTTTAAATGAGTTTTTTGCTCTTTCATTGCTAATGAGAATTTTGTGTTTAGTTCAGTTTTATTTCATGTGGGTATAAACTTGTCTCAGATGTTTCTCCTCATATTGCTGCAGATAAATAGAAATTGTTACAGACATATAATTGTTGACAGATTAAGATGATATTGTATAATTGATGCAGGTAAATAATGATCTTATTACTCAGATGTTTCCATTTGCTCTCCACCTCGTCTCATTGCTGTCTATGAGAAGTAACTGAGACGTTAAAGAGCTGTTTTCCCACCAGCAGGGTCAGTGTTTAGACAGACGGTCTGAGGCTGTACAGGACTGTAGCTTCTGAAGTGTCTGAGGTGTGTGTGGGCTGGTAGCTCTTCCTCTCTGACTTTATCAACACTTGTGGGCGAGACGAGGGGCGAGTCTCACCCTCTGTACGTTAAACAGGAGATCTCTGTGGTTTGAAGCACTCCGTCGCTCTCGCGTCCCCCGGCGTCGCTCGCTGACGATCTGAAAGGCAAACAGACCCACGGCGACGCTGGAGGAACCGAACGCACAAACACTTTCCTTTCTGCTGCGTTTGCTTGAATCTAAATGCAGTCAAACAGAATGCTGCACAACAGCGAGATCTGTTCTCCAGGAGGACAGACAGAGAGAGAGAGACAGAAAGAGAGAAATAGAGGGAGAGAGAGAGAAGCGGGAGTCAAACCGTCACATAACAATGCCGGAGAAAAATCAGAACATTTTCCAGTGAAAGATGGGCCATTCCCAAATCCTTGTGCCCTATCAGACAAATTAAAGTAAATCAAGCATGAAATGAAGCAGGAGAGCCTGGAGATAAGACGCCTTTAAGTCCTTCCCGATTAGGATGAGGAGAGAAGGTGCATCTGCCGTCTGCCAACCGATGAGGCCAGCTTCTCATTTCACAAAAGCAGCCTGTGTGTAGGATTATTTCTCACACACACACACCTCAGTAACTTGTTCTACACAGTTTGACACACATCAGGTGGTTGATCATGGAGCGGTTAACAGTTATGAAGATCTCCAGAAGTCTTGATCTTCTGAAGGTGACCCAGCTAACAGCTTCAGGTGTTTTCCAAGAATGTTTCCCAAGAATGTTTCCCTAATGTTTCCATTACACAACAAAAATGTAAAGTTATTTCAAATATTCTAAAGTTCCAGACGTCCAGTTTTGTAGATGTTGTGTTAACGTTATTGTTTGGTTATGAGAATGTTACTCAAACCTTCAGTATTTTTTTAAATGTTATACTAACAACTAAATTAATAATTTTGATATGACAAAAATCTGCTAACATTAGTGCAAGACCTTCTTCTTAATTTTTAGAGAACATTCTGAGAACATTTCCTGTTAGCTGGGTAGTCTGTAGGTTCCTTCAGCGTTCCTGTGGGTTACATGCAAAAACCAAGATCTTGAGTTAAAATCCCAAGAAACACAGAAAATGAACTCTGTAAGTACATTAAACCCATATATTATTATATTAATATACCTTACATCAGTGGTTAGTTTGTTTTAGGAAGAATCTTAATGCAGTTTGATGCTCATTTCACCACATATTACCTAAATCATATTAAGATTAAGGATGTTTTTAGTTTTTGTATAATTGTTATACATACAGTTTTATGTGTCGAATATGTGTTTTTAAATTCAAGTTTATTTACAGCACTTAATATAAACATTTGCTTTTATACATATTGGGTATGTTATGGTATGGTATGGTATAGTCCACTATAGTGCAGTATGGTATGGTATGGTACAGTATAGTACAGTATAATATGGTACAGTATAGTATAGTATAGTATGGTATGGTACAGTATAGTATAGTGCAGTATGGTGTGGTACAGTATAGTATAGTGCAGTATGGTATGGTACAGTATAATACAGTGATGCAGTTTAACTGCAGGTGTGGATTGATATTTTGTGTTGTGATACATGCTTGTAGCTGCTGCTGGACGTCATCAAGAGTTGAAGTTGTTAGATTAGATTTGTTGGTTATTAAACGTTGTGTCTGTGACCTTCTGTGCTCTGGTGTCAAGCTGAGCTTTTCTATCATCCTGTAGCCGTTTAAAAACTCCTCCTGAAAGTGACTGATTTAACCTGCTTTCACGCCGTTTATATCAGAACCGGATGAGAGAGAGAAGAGGAGAGCGGAGGAAAAAAACTTAATCCATCTTATCTGTTGACTGTCAAACTGCCGGCGCTAAGACCTCCTTACAAAAGACAACTGGGTCGCGCAGGAGCGGGAGGATTTGAGCTGGAGGAAAGTTTGAAATGCAGTAACTGACCTGAGGGGTGTCTGCTGAGGCGCTAATGACCCGCTGCAAATCCTGAGGGAGAAACGAAATTTACAGCAACCTGTAAATGAAAAAGAAAAATATACGCCTAAACGTGATCTGATGTTTGACCTGGGAGCTCTGCGGTCATTAACGCATGTGCGTGTGTCTGAAAGCAGAATATGTCCAAACGTTCTAGATCAGATAACGGAGAACGTTTACACGGTCCCTCAGAGGTCTGTAGCTGGACTCCAACCCGCTTACCCATAATTCAAAGCACATGTGCACGTTTCAAACAGTGCAGACACCATTAGTCAGTTTGTGCTGACAGGAGAAACAAGAATTATGTTCTACATGGGAACCGTAGATTTGTACTAGACTGTACTAGATTTGTAAGCTGAAAGAAAGATAATGTCTGAAGGTATCACTCAGAATCGTAACAGAAGGAGCTTTAGGAAAGAGTTTTTGATCAGAATGAGTTAAGAGGAACTCTTTATTCTCTGACATGAGCAGAAACTCAGAGTTTATATCGAACGGTTTGTCCTGAGGTTCTGCAGTGATTCATACAGTTTGAATAGATGTTTTATGTAACATGCACAGATGACAGATTTTTAAACTTAAAAGAAAGAAAATATTAGTTCTCAAAATCATCCAGACATCCAGGGTTTGTTTATTAGGAGTGTGTGTGTGTGTGTGTGTGAGAGAGAGAGAGAGTTTGTGTGTGTATCTGTGAAGGAAGTGATTTTGTGTGTGTGTGTGTGTGTGAGAGAGAGCGAGAAA
>JBAJNP010004771.1:0-31929 GCA_036877545.1 Yasuhikotakia modesta | reverse complement strand
AAACATTTCTTAAAATATCTTTATCTTGGGAGAGTAAAAATGATATAAATGTAAATAATGGAGGAATTTTCATGTTTGGCTAAGCTTACCATTAATTATATGAAGTACTTAATTTTTGGATTTTTTACCTCATAGTAATGCATTATGGGATTGTTTTATCCCAGAAGAATACAAGGAAATTTTGCCAAAACAAGATGGAAGGCATCATTTTTCAGGTCACACATGACCTGATTTTAAACAACCTTCACAAGGAGTTTGTCTGTGTTGCCTAAAATATAATCTAGGTAGGCTGTAGTGTGCGTCTGTATGTGTGTGTGTGTGTGTGTGCGCGCCACAACTTTTTGTGCCTTTTTGTCTAACCAGAGGTCCAGAGGTTCACGTAATCCGACCACGTTTAATACCAGACTTGTGTGTGAAGTATTCAGCTGCCCTCTCAATGTTAATTATGTTTGGCAAGCAGGTTCCTGGCCCTACACTTTACCCTCTAATTAGTTAGTAATCGCTTCACGTACCCCGGCTATCCGTTCACACACATACGGATACATTTACAAAGCTGGTCTGTTTTGACCCCATCTTAATTAACTTTAGCTATAACACTGATCACATACTAAATAGACACATCCATAATAGAAAAGAGAATGAGAAACACAGTCAGGTTAGCGGTAGACTGACCCACAGTCTCAGCCAGCTTGTCCTCTGTTGATCCTCGCTGTCTTCTGGGCTGGTGTGTGTTGTGCTGTAATTACTTTCTGTCACTGTTTCTAGCTGCTAATTAGCCGGCAGCAGACAGCAGAGACTGTGAGTCAAACATTCGTTCCTTTAGTATCATCGTGGGTCATACTCTGAAAAGTCAGGTGAATGTATCGCAGTCCCTGTTAAATGGTGTAATTGGTGGTAGTTTGTTGCTCTGAGACTGATTGAAATTCGATGTGTCCATAGCCGCCTCAGGAGGGGAGTGTGAATGGGATTCTTGTGGGATATCGCGTGTATTATCGGGAGCTTCTGCGAGACCACGCCTCAGCTGAACCGAAAGCCACCAACCAATCAGCATTGAGTCCTGAGTTCAGAGGTGAGAACGTAAATGTGTGTGTGCATGTAAGTTAATATTATGCATCTGAAAAACTTAAGGTGTGTATGTCTGTCTGTAGGTCTCTCTATAGTTTCTTGTATATCTATATATTTATATATAGTACATATACATATGCCTAGATATTATATTCTATTGGTTTGTCTATCTGTTTGTTTTGTTCTTTGTAGTCACTGCTTGATTCTAGATTGTTTTTTTAGTTTTGAATTAGGTTTATGTTTTAGTACCAGGTGCAATTTGTTGTTGCTCATGATGATAATGCTAATAATATTTCTCTTTTGATAAATACATTTTGACAGTGTTGTGCCACTTTCCGCTTCAGACAAACAATTCGCCTGCTGTCCTTAAAGGCATTTTAAAAGCGTCTCTTGTATAACATCTCATTTTCTCTCACTCTGTCTCGGTTTGTTTCACTACTCAAACAGCCAAGAGCACTTTCAAGACAGTGAGCAGTCCTTCATTAACAGAATTTGAATTAACACGTAAGTATTTTTTGATATTATTTTAATTGCTGAGCTGTTTCAATAGTTGTTAACTTTGATGTGTTAACAAAGTCACGTTCTAGCCTGAAGGCCTTCAAACTGCTGCTCAATCCTCTAATCTGCCGTTCCTCTCAAACAAACACCTCCTCTAGTCTTCATGTTTCTGTTGTTTAGCCTCTGGTCTTCTCATGATGTGCTTTGAGGAAAGAAATCTAAATCTATTTTGTCCTCTTCCTCATTTCCACACCCTTCATCTCAAATCCACTTCTTTCTGCTGTCGCAGAGTTTTAAATATTCCCTTTTTCTTATGCTTTTGTCTCTGTGTTTCTCTGAACTGGCACTGCTACACTTTTTGTTTGACAGCTCATGGTATCTTATTTTTCTACTCAGTACAAGTGTTAATGTGCACATTGTCCGTCTGTCTGTCTGTATGTGTTTGTCTGTCTGTTTGTATGTCCTAATATATTTATTTTGTTTTCCAGAGCTCAACAAGTACAAACATTATGAGATTGTCATGACAGCATTTAATGTTGTTGGAGAGAGTCCCTCCAGTTCACCTGTAGAAGTGTTTGTGGGTGAAGCAGGTACGTGTTTTTCATTTTATATTATTTCCTGTGTTTCTATGATACAGTGGTGTGTCACATGACAAAACTGTTAATTTGACATTATTTGATATGCATTATTTGATATTTGATAGTTTGAAATAATTTGATATATAATTGTTTCATAGAATTTGGTTTCACTAGACAATTGTTGTGTTTCAGCAATTGTCGTTCACATTTATTATTTATGCGTATTTACTTAAAACATTTTACATAATGTAAAAATGTGGCAGGTACAAAATCTGGGCACATTTTCAGTCATCTTAGTTTCTTAGTAACACCACCTTTGGCAGAAATGTAAACGTTTCTTGTAGGCAGCTAACAGTCCACCTCTTTTTCTGTTGGACTCTTTTCTCCTCAGTTCTGCAGTTCTCTGAGGGCATCTCTCATGCATTTCATGTTTCAGGTCTTCAATAACATTCAGCTCTGGAGACCGCGAAGGCCATTCCAGAACCTTTATCTTTTGTTTCTTTACGAGTTCAGGGTTGATGTTCAGACGTGTTTTGGATCTTTGTGTGGTTAAAATATTCTCTTTTTTCAGCCTCATTTTCTTCGCTGACTGTGGGACATTAGCTTCCAGGATTTGTTGGTCTCTCATCTTTACCTTAACAGTTCCTCATTTCTTAAACGATGTTTTAGAGGGTAGAAATTGCTAGCATGAGATGTTTTTATGGTTTCCTGCTTTGTAAGAGTCAATTATCTTCATTTTTGAGATGATCTTCAGTCAGCTGAGGTTTTGAGTGAAAGCACAAAACTCAGATGGGTGTTTTAAGACTCAGAGAACTTACAGGTGCTAAGCTGTAAAACTGTTATTACCTGACATTGGACCAAGGCCTAATGAGCCTATTACATTTTGAGACCTCAGTAAAATGATACCAGTGGTGGAAAAATCTTTATTAAACTTTTACACTTACGTGCATCTGTAGATTAAATGATTACATCTGTTATATTGTCTTTCACTCTCTTTAAATGTGTGTATATATATATATACTTATATATAGTACATAAAGTAGGCATTTAAAATACTTTTAAATATCAGTTTTGACTGTAAAGTTCACCTCAAAAGCAGCATTGTGGTGTCTGAAAACACAGTCAGTTACGTCTCTTAATAGAAACAGGTCCAAACAATTGAATATGTGTCAAAATATCAGATCTGTGCATTAGACCTTGCAGTGTCAACATAGCTGTAGGTGTTTTAATTACTGATAGTTTCCTGTTGATAGGGGTAAACACAGTTATAGGCTCTTATCAGTCCTCATCATGTGTTTGAATGAGTACGCGTGTGGTGGAGTCAAAGCTAACTTGCCTGTAAACTCATCTGATATGTGGAGCATTATGGAAGCCCATTATCTAAGCTAATTTAAAAATGAGGCGTTTGCACAGATCAGATTAGTGGACACCTCTAACCTCTGCGAAAGATCTGAGGAAGAGCAACGTCACATCATTAAATACAAAGTCCCAGTGGCGTGACTTTAACATGCGAAGACAACGAGGCCATCTTAATTACATATCTCTTATTATACGAGCGTACAATGAGATGAAGTGAGAAGCTAACACTCACATGGGAATATATACGTTGGAACGGCTTGTTAACAAGCTCTAATCGAATCCAGTGATGTTTTTTGTGTGTTAAAACTGAGTGTATTTTACTCTGTTCGGTTGTTAAAAACATTATTGATTATCAGTGAGCCAAATTATAACAGCTTTGGGATGCTTGGTTCTGATTGGTCAGTTTCCACAGTGACCAATCAGACAACTAATCTCATACATCTTACATTTACATATTTAGCAGAATAGCAGCTTATAGTAGATTGAATTACAAGTTTTATCATGTTTTCCCAGAGATTCGAACCCGTTACCGCTAATGCAGTACTCAACGGTTACGCTATAGAAACTAATCATTCTCACTAAATTAACTCTGTCCAGTACATTCATTGATTTATTTGCAGGCCTGTTTTACATTTACATCAGTTTATGCATTACAGTGTATCAATAAATCACTGAAGCTTTATTTCCTGTCAGTTTAGCTACTGTCCATCATGCCACAGTGAAATGTCATTTGCCCCTCGTGAGTGCAGAAAGTTAATGGCTGTCATGCTATGATGCATTTCATCTCCCACATGCACGTGTGATTAATGTGATGCTTAAACATGTGATTGGTGTGATGTTTGAACATGTGATTGGTGTGATGTTTGAATTGACAGTTGTTATCGTGTGTGTTTGTAGCTCCTTCAGTTGCTCCTCAGAACATCCAGGTGAAAGCTGTGTCCTCCTCTCAGCTGGACGTGGAGTGGCAACCGCCGCCTGTGGAGACACAGAATGGGAACATCCAGGGATACAAGGTGACCCGGAATGATCGTGACACGAGTTTAAACATTGACGTTATTTATGTATTGTTTGCGGAGCATGTAAACACACTGACGATGCAGAACTACACTGTAGCTCTAACACTGGACTGGGGTCACGGTTGGACCTGCACACAGGGTCATAGCCAGAATGTCTGGGCCTCAGACTGTGTGTTATTGGCCCCTCTGCAGCTGTTGGCCCCTGGAACAGTTCTCATCCCTCCCTCCAGTAGTTTTGGCCCCGAGAACATATTTTACTGTACAGTGTGTTGTCACATTCGCTCTACAGAGCAGTAATTTTAAAGCGTGAAAACGTGTAATCCATGAATGTTTAGATGGTGAGAATCCTGACATGAACCTGGATGAAAAGTAATTCCAGAATCAGTCGGGCGTTCCATCTGTTTGCCTGCATAAATAAACCGAGTTCATTTGCAGCCTCTAATCCTTTATCTCTTTGTCATTTGTTGATTTCACTATATTAGCTTCCACCCTTGTTTTTGCTTTTATGCCATCTGTACTTCTGTCTCTCACAGACATTTCAACATAAATCCTTATGTTTTTACCATAAACACAAAAACACCCAACATTCAAGTCTCATTCCGATCTTATTATGCTGTTTATTTGTGCGAGTCTTACATAAACAGTGGCCCTAAAAAGTATTTTAAACATCTGAACATATTTTGAAAATTAGTTTCGCTGCATCGGATACGAAATGTCAAACCAAATGGCAAATGATGTCAGAGTTTTTCCTCTAGCTTTAATTTCTCGGCTGTTTTTGTAATTAATGTTTGCAGCTTGATCTTACAACACTTGCTTAGAATTTAAACACGTAATTTAAGAAAATTTCTCCTCAGGTAGCTTGCAGTTCTTTTAGGAACTGAGGTGGCAATAGAGAGTCTGGCATGATAATGATATTCATTCACGTTGTTCCACAGATCCACTACTGGGAAAAGGACAAGCAGAATGAGACGGAGAAGGAACTGGTTTTGTTTGTTCCGGATACATCCGTTCACCTGAGGAATCTCACATCGTACACCACTTACCACATCCAACTGTCTGCATTTAACACAGCAGGGGAGGGGCCACTCAGTGCCGCCCGAAAAGGGCGAACGCTGCAGGCTGGTGAGTCCCACTGGGACCCTGTTAGACTCACCTGGAGCTGATGCACCAGCCAGCGTCCAAAACATTGTCAAACTGTGTCACTCGCTGGTATTAGTGCAAAATATGGAGCCTGATGCTCTAAACCCAGTTAAGACTCTCCAACCCAGCTTTGGCAAATGAACAGGGTTTTAGTATGAAGTTTGTCTCTGACTTATAAGTATTTTCACTGCATAATTGTGACAGTGTGAATTAAGGGATTGTTTTTGATCTGTTGCACCATCTGTGGCATAATACTAAAAATAATTTTGACTCATCCCCCGTTTGTAGAAATAAAGACTGTATTTACAGCAGCACGCTTACAGTGGAACTCAAGTCATCTCAGTGGTTTAAAAGCAGAAATTTAAAGCTGGAAGTTTTGTTAAAGCTTAAATCAATTCTAAAGCTCTTAATTTAATTCCTCCCACCACAGTATATGCATTTTAATACATATTGTTTAACACATATTGTCTAACACATCTGCTTGTTTGATTACTGTCCTAGGTAGATAGTTTAACACATATAACTTGCCTGTAAATTAACCTGGAGTGATTGTTGTGTTTTTTGTGAGTTTATTTCAGTGCTGTGCTCCATAGACTTCCATTGTGTTTCCAAGTGTATTTTAGCACATCATAACACATTTTTGTGACCGTTCATGTCGTGTTTATGGAAATAATGTTGAACAAATAATTGTTAACAGAAGGCCGGGCAGATTTGAGCGTTTCACCTAGCATTGCTAACTCTCTCGTTCTCTCTGCCTCTAGCTCCTGGTCCACCCAATCAAGTGTTGTTCTCAGAGGTGACAGGAAGTTCTCTGAATGTCTCATGGGGCGCTCCTTTGCAGCCCAATGGAGTTCTGGAAGGTTACAGAGTGATCTACGAGCCCACGGCACCCGTTCACGGTGAGCAAGATGGAGCGCGTTGGAGAACCGTTTCGTGTCACTTTATGTAGTCATTAATCAAAAAGTACTTAATTAAAAAGCCTGTAGTCCTGGGTCCACCAACACAGAGGAGATACGAGCAACACTAGGCCAACAATTTTAGATAACCTGATGTAACACTACAGGTTTTTATATATTGAATATTTAATAAATAGTTTGGGGAATGCAATAAAATCAGATTTAAAGGGACTTCACAATTTGTTACAAAATTCAACCCTGTTTTATTCACTCTGGTATCTACTGTAACCCATCATTTGGCAGGTGTCAGCAAGACAGTCACGGTGGACATTAAGGGAAACTGGCAGCGCTGGCTAAAGGTTCGAGACCTGATGAGGGGCGTGGTCTATCGGTTCAAGATTCAAGCCAGAACCGTCAGTTATGGACCCGAACTGGAGGCCAATATCACAGCCGGACCTGTGGAAGGTATGAGAATGCATGAATCATAATTGTTATCATAATGAATAATAATTCAGAATAACAAGCATAATAACTCCTGCAGCGATTGAATGAGAAACGCTCCCTGCGGCTGCAGAAACACGCCTGGATTAAAAGAGCATTAAATGAATCGTTGAACGTCTGAATGATTAAACTTGTGCTTCTTTAAAACACTGTTACAAGCGTTACGTCCTGAATTCCAAGAGGATTTTGTTTCAGATGCGCTTTATTACTGCAAAGCTTAAAATGAGTTGGAAATGGAAATAAGAAGCGTTTGAGTAATGCTCTGTTCTGAAAATGTGATTTTATGTAAGTTATGGGCAATGGAACAATGCTACGTCTTTGTAAGAAGCTAATGGTTGAAATTCATTTAGTAGACAAAAACATATATTTTTGTCTTGTTTAATGAGTCAGTTTAATATGCCAAAATCTGCCAGCAAAAGCGTAGCGTACACAGAAGCTCATTCAGTGATGTTTGAGGAACATTATTGATGGCTAGCTCGTGAAGTTGCTGGAGAACGTTAGGGAAATGTTACTGCAACCTAAAGTTGTTGCTGGAATCTGACTGGTTTGATTGGCACACGCAAGACTGAAGGCGTTGCTACTTTGATGTGAGCGAATTGAATCACATGACATTTAGAATAGGCTACTTCATTTATAGGGTGCAAGGGTTTGTGGGAAATGAGTGTTACAGTGTAGTGGATGTGAATGTTGTAAGGTCACGGTAACCAATAAAGAACATGTATTGAAGATGGTGTATCCCTGCGGCTTCAGAATGACCTTTATAAAATCTAAACAACTTTCAAACGGATCAGTCGTCAAAGCCTGAGACGTAAGAGAAGAAAATCTATTTAAAAATGATTGAATTTTAAGAATTTCATCACTTCAATTTTAGGTTGTAATAACATTTCCCTAACATTTACATTAAGAAACAAAAACTTTAATTAATTTAATGTTTGTAGTTGTTTTAAGGTTATTGCTTAATGTTGTTTGTGTTTTTTAAACAATTATGTTTATGATATAATGTTCTACCAATATTACTGCAAGAACATTTTAATAACTTTGATAGAACTTTAAGAGAACTTTTGGAGTTCTCTTAAAGATTCTCTTAAAAATTTCCTTGTTAACTGTCTTTGTGTTTCAGGCTGAAATATTATGATTGATCAATTTGGCCAGGTCCATTTTTAGAAACTGCTCTTTGTGACGTTATTGATCGTTTAGAAATGAGAGGCTTTCAGAATTGAGTCATAACATGCCTTATATTTTATAGGCTCACCTGGTTCGCCCCTGCAGACCTCAATCACAAAGTCGGCATTAGCTCTGACACTTCATTGGTCAGAGGGTGCTGAAGGGGCGGGACCTATCACAGGATATGTCATTGAGGCGCGTCCGTCAGGTGAGCAGTAGCCCGAGGGCCTGAGGGCAATTCTTTTCCCTTCCACTTAGTTCAGCTTCACCTTTGACTTCCTCATAAAACATTTTCTTCATGTGTATTACATCAGGTCCTCTGGCCTATTTTTAGATTCTGAAATGTTTGTACTGCTTGTGCTCTGCGGGGTCTTACAGGTGACAATTTACATTCTTACGAATAGCAACACAACAGCAACAGCTTCTCTGTTCCAGCCTAGATGTCTGAAACATTTTATTCTGAACGGCTGGTTGAAATTTAAAGCATCTTAGGTTGCATTTGATCTCCATGAAGCTGTGTGTAATTTCTGCACTGCTAGTGGCAACAAACTGTGAAAATAATCATTTAAAATAATGGTTTGCAAACTGTTTCTTCACAACTTCATACGCTAATGGTTGGACTAACAGATAGCCCTGCCCCAAACTCGCCACGGTGGTGTGAATTGCTCAAACAAATGTGTGTTCACCCTCTTAGCAGCTGAACTGATCCATTGAGTTTACCTCAGCATACATATCGTGTTTTAAATGTATGTTATGGATACATTTTTAACCTATAGCTATACATCTGAAGCTTTGTCAACCCTGGCTGGTTGCTCTGTGTCACATGTTCTTTAAACTAGAAGCTTCTTCTCAATTAACCTTCCGCTTCTGACTTGCACCTCTTCCATCTTTCCTCCCCTGTGTGGCAACCAATTACACCCCCTACATTTCCAGATGAAGGATTGTGGGATACATTTGTCAAACATCTCCCACCTGGAACCTCCTCGCACACCATCAGTCTGGACCGCCTCCGCTCGGGTGTGGCCTACGAGTTCCGTGTCATCGCCATAAACCGCTTTGGCTACGGAGACCCCAGTCCCCCCTCAACCGCCATGTCTGGTAATCCTCCCTAGCAAGCTAACAGTTTTAGGTTGTAGGAATGTTTCTGTAATGCTTTCAGTTAGTACCGAAACCTTATAAATGTTGTTTTGAAAGTTCCAGAAATGTTCAAAATGTGAGAAAATGGGGGTTAATTCATCAACTATGTCTTGAATACCCACATCATGTTCTTCCTTATTGTGGGTTAATTTCACACAGTCATTCAAAATTATTACGATCAAATCATCTTTGTACACAAACCTGGACTTTAAGGATGATAATTGTGTTTGTTTTTGAGGCGCTAGATGGACACATCAAAAATGTTTAGAATACAATCAAATACTCATGCAAAAACATACAGAATGTGTTACTCAGTACTTCAGTAGTTTATTTCATCATTAATCTGTGAAAGTAAGAAAAAGATGAGATGTTATTTCATTTCCTCACTCACTCTGCAGTCTGTACTGCCACCTAGTGTCTAACATCCAGACATTCATACCAAGGAACTAAAAAATGTCTCATTTACAAAATGCCATTGCGGTTTCCATCGTCTCCTGTTACAAACATTATCTGAAGAAAATGCTGTGATGTTTTGCAGCTCTGTCTGAAACGCCGTTCTATGAGGAGTGGTGGTTTCTGATAGTCATGGCGTTGATCAGCCTCATCCTCATTCTGATGGTCGTCTTCGGCCTGTTGCTGCTGGGACAGAACAAGAAGTACAGGAGCTGTGGGACAGGTGAGAAGATAACAGACCGATGCGTGTGAACGCGAGTACAGGGTTGTGTACAGTCAGTGTAGTGAATGCAGACGGCTTGATCAAGGTCTTGTGTCGACCTGATGAGGTTTATTCTGGGACAACCAGCAGGAAATATTTATTATTCTGTTTGTGGCTGTTTACCAAATCAGTGTTGGATTTGGTCAATCAATTTTTAATATTGGTTTGAGTGTAATATTATGTGATAAAAGACTGCAGGGTGATCCACAATTGATGTCATTTATTCAGAATAAAAATGGACTAAAATTGAATAAAAAACAAAATGCAAATGCAAAAATGAAAAGACACACACACACACACACACATATATATATATATATATATATATATATTTACACAAATATATTTATAGATATATAGATGTAGATATATATATAAGTATGTTTCTGTTCTTGTAGTTGCTTTAACAGGGTAATTTGTAAAGACTTCCATTAACAGTTTAAAATCTGTTTATACGGCTGAGAGTTGATCAGCGCAGTGTTTTCATGAATTCTGTGGATGCAATGTGATGTTTCCCACAGGAAAGCATATCTCCACAGTAGAAGAAACAGTTACCCTTGATAATGGAGGTTTCACCGCGCTGGAGCTGAACAGCAGACACCTGAATGTGAAAAGCTCTTTCCTCAAGAAAAATGGAACAAGGTGAGTTTCAATTTCCATGTCAGATTATTGCAAATTACAGACTGCCAGAGAACACCAGATCTTTCAAAATCTGTGACTTAAAGTCATCCTAATCTAATCCAAATAATGCAGCAATCCATATATCAAAAATGATAGAATAATCTTATCAAAGGTTTTTGCCAATATTACTTTTTCATTTTATGGTATGGATAAACATGCGCTTGAATGAGTAATTTCTATCTGTTTAAAGATAAAAGTGGCAGTGATAATGTAAGCCAATCATCTTGCATGTGATGATAACGTCAGTGATTGGTCCACAGGTCACCACCTCGCCCGAGTCCAGGGGGGCTGCACTATTCAGATGAAGACATCTGTAACAACTACAATGGGGCAGTTTTAACAGAGAGCACGACGCTCACAGAGAAACCGACAGAGCTGTCTGAGTCAGAGGTATATACACCTACACAATAAAATCCTATTTTATACGGCAAGTTGTTTATTATAAATGATTTTTTCATGCATGTCATTGTTTTTATTATAATTCATGTGTGCATGTCAATTTGAAATTGTAACAAGCTGAATATTAATCATCTTTACTAGCCAAGTATGATTACTTCAGTCAGACACCAACTACAATCCTGTTGTAAGGTTACTTCCTGCTGTCTTCCTTTCTAAATTGGATCTATCCCATCACCCCTTGCGTGCAGGTGAGCGACAGCGACTACGAGGACGAGCAGCCCAAGCACTCGTTCGTAAATCACTACATGAGCGACCCCACCTACTACAACTCGTGGAAGCGGCAGCCCAAAGGCGTCAAAACCGGAGGAGGCTTTGAGGAATGTACCATGACAGACGCCGAGGGGGGTTATTATCAGACTGTGGTAACCCAGCACAGCGTAGGGGGCGTCTACACCCCCACGGGACAGCCGGCGACAGGAACGCGCACCCCAGTGACTGGCTTCTCCTCGTTTGTCTGATAAGCCCATGAGATAAAACTCCTAAACAAGCGGAAGCTGTCAAACAGGAAGTGGGGGGCCTGAAACGGGGCGAGTTTTGTTGTTGTGGCGCTTCAAAGGCGAAGAACGTGAATTTCCCACAGATGTATAACCGTTAATTCCCCTGAAATGTGTATTTTAGATTCTTCTCTTCAAAGAAGGAAGGGTATTAACGTATCTTATTGTAAATGTGTTCATCATTTCTGGGTGGATTTTGTGAGATTTACCGCGACCCGACGGGAGGAGAGATTTTGCACTGTGAGAATCTTCAGCAGGGGCCGATTTTCATTTCTCAAAGACTCAAAGAACCACAGAGAAGGACGGAAATTTCTTTGTTGTGAACTCCCGTTCCATAGCAACTCGTCAGGATTAGTCATAATGTGTGGGCAAACACGCTGGAGCGATCCCGGGAAAAACTTCCGCACCTCACTGATCCCCAAAACTCTAATTGAAGTTGAAACATCACCGGAAATCTGACTTGTACAGTGTGTGGTAGACCGGAACAATAACGTTTGTGTGTGTGTTTTTGTGTTAGGAGTGGGCGGATTTGTTTAGGACAAAAGGAAGCACTAAAAATACTGCCTTTGCACACGTATTGCTCTCTAAAACCAAAAGAGTGATGTTTTAATCAAAAAAAGAATGAAAATGTGTGCTCACCACAGACATTTTCTTAGGTTAGCAATACTGTATGTAAAACACGCTGTGTGTGTGTATTTTTAGGATCAATTTTGTACGAGCGATGTTTTTACTGTAGTGTAGATTTGTGCCAAGTCAATGTAGTTCTAGTGATGTTCATTTTCTCTAGTGTTTGTTTGACTGGCTTGTAGTGTGTGTACAATCCAGTCACCCGGAGAGTTGATAACAAATCCAAATACACACAGATTTTTCATCATCTTTCAATGTTGAACAAATATTTATTTCAATATGAGCGACAGTCAGTGGTTAATGAATAAAAGACACAGGGAATATGATAATGTTGGTGTGCGTACAGGTGTTGCCCGCTGGTTAAAGATCTGGGGTGGTAACCAAAAGGTTGCAGGTTCGAGCCCATGCACCTAAACATGTTGTCCTTAATCAGAAGACTTGGTAATATTATGTTCCTAAAGAACAGACATAGCAACAAGCAACAGTTTAAAACAGATTTAAATGTTTAAGCATTGTTAAAAATGTTTACATGTTTATAGCTAGCTACTCCATAGAAGATAAATCTATCAGCTCGTGAGGTTTGTTGTCACCATGGCAACAACTACACGTGTGTACAACACGACCGTACACTCGTTGCGGGTGCACACTATATGAAACATGTTTCTGCCCTAAAGTCTCTTTTTCTGTTCTATGCAAAATTATGCAAAATCGATCATGTCAATCAGCCAATAAACAGACAGATTACTTTATAATTTCAGTACTGAAATAAGAACCAGATAACACAACAGGTCCAAAGAGAGGAAGCACTACACAGAGTATTGTTGCTCTGAATGAGAGGAGTTTATTCACTTCAAAGCAAGCTGCCAATTTTGTGAGTGTTCTTTACAAAATGTCAGTTAAAATTGCTACCCACAGTGCATTCTTTATGCATTTACCAGCATTGCGTTGTATGTGAGTACTCTTAAAGTGAGTTATTGTGTTGAAATGGTCAAAAAGTGCCGTGTGTGCATCTCAATGTATTTACACATAAACTCGTGGCTCTTAGAAAACCCAGTGTGTGAAAGTTTGATGTAGAGTGACCGGAACCAAAACCCTGAACCATTAAAGCCAAAAGTCACAACATCCTTTTTACTTATATTTATAAATACAGTAATATTCATATGTCGTTATCATTACATCTGCTGTATTAATTCATTGAGATACTGTTTTTAGTTTTCTCTGTACCCTTAACCGTAAGCATTTAATTCTAGTCATTACAACTCATTACAAACGTATTCACAATCATTCACGATATGGAGACGTGATCAGACTTATGGTTTTACACATGGATTAAAGAAAATGTCTCTAACTTAGTAACCAGCAGTCAGACACACTCTTGTCATCTCTTGTTAAACTGTAACATGTTTATCGGTGAGACATACAGTGGCCCTGAAAATATCTGGGCACTCAGGTACACTGAAAAATGTATGAATTGTCATTAGATAACAAGTCGAACCAGGTCACATCTTTTCCAGGTGGAAAAGTTAAGAACTAACTTCACTTTTACATTTATGCAACCGGCCCAGAGTTTTTAGTGGTTGTATGATGTCATTTCCTCTTACATTTTGCACAAATCCTATAGCAGCGTTTTTTCCCACAGGTGGGCAAAGTTGATCACATTAACTACATAGTCTGTAGTTGTCAACCAAATTTCTAAATGCTTTTTATCTTATTTTGAGAAAACATATATACAGTAGTTTCATAAACTATATATGAGCAAATATAAAGCAAATCACATATCATTTAAAAAGATATCTACTATGAAATAAAATAAACAGCACTTGATATATTTCTATGTAATGCAATGATATTCATGCATTTTAATGTGGCTTAACTGTTCACATCATTTTTGGGTCCACTGTAGCAACACTGTGTCACTGTAACCAGCTGTGATATTGAGGCATCATCATTGTATTGCACTTGTTTGATTATGACGATTAAATGGACGAGATACAAGTTTCACAGAAAATCTTCTTTCCCCCTGAAAACAGTCATTAAAACTTTATTAAATCCGGTCACACACTTTTGATTTGTTTCTCAGATCTGTGATTTCCTGACACGTCTGCGTCGGTTGCTGTAGTAATGCATGTATCAATGCTTTTGACTTTTTTTCTAGTGACTTTTTCAACAAGAATGCAAACAGACAGCATGAGACGAGCTGTCAGAAAGCTGGAAATCTTTCCTCCACTTACAAGCAGAATCCAGTCTCAGTGCTAAACAATGGCGCAGCATCGCAACAGATGGCGTCTGCGTGCTTACGCATTTGACAGGCGCTTATGTCCAAAGCGGCTTATGGAGACTTTAAGAATTCCCTTTTTCATTCCCTCTGAATCAAACTCATGACCTTGTTGTTGCGAGCACTGTGCTCTACCTGTTGAGGGACCACCGGCATAAAAATATTTGATAGCACTGTTTTGGATAATGCAATGCAATTCAAAATTATGCAGATTTAAATTTTAACACTCATAATTATTCAATTGTTGTTGCTTTGGGCATAAATGTGCAGGTTTTGCCATCGAGAAATATAAACACTTTAAAATACAGGTATCGTTTTTATTTTCATTCTGTTTTCCTCACAAATTACTGTATAACAATTTTTTTGCACAACAGTGATCATACACTGAGGCCTTAACGAAATGTTAACCGTTTGTATCTTATAGTTTAAGATAAAGATTGTTTCTTGAACTTGACCTCAGTTTCCTGCAAGATATATTAAATTTTAACGCTTGAAAGTCTTGGATAACAGATTCTGGGCCACTTGTTCCTGATCCGATGACGACGAGAGACAGAAAATTTCCTGAGGAAGCACTTTCACACCCTCAAGAACCACGAGGTCAGTAATTCTGTCACAACGTGCATCACCAGAAATCTCCACGTCAAACAGAATCATTCTCAACTGTAGAGAAAAAACTGACAATATTTTACTGGGATAGCAGGACATGTTGCCACAGTGGACTCTGCTCTAAACAGTCTACTCATTAGTTTATATTCAGTAAAAAGATCATTTTGAAACAGTAAAACTTTTAAAGTTAACATACAAAGAATTTAAAACTGATGTTTTGGGTTACAAATATTGTACTGAATGCATTGTATTTAAAACATGACAATTTGCCCCATTCAGACCTTAGTGAAAACACACTTTATTTAAACGTTTACATTTATACAAAGCATTTAAAATACACACAGTCACTTCTTTGCTGGAACTGTTTATTTGCAATCAAACAACAAACATATGTCTACATAGAGAGATATTAGATATCATGTGTTTTATATACAAACTAAAAAGATGGTGTTTTGAAACCCAGTTTCTGGGTCTCACACTGACACATCCTGAAACAACATCATTTGGTGCTGCAGCCAATGAAAGAGTTCCTTCATTTATTCCATCAGGAGTCTCTCTGCCTCCCCCAGCGCTCTCTCCATTTCCTCTACATCCACACTGAACGACGATCTTTCCTGCTGGAGCTTCTCGTGGGCTTCCGTCAGCTTCCTCATAGTGTTCTGAACTTCCTGGAAGCATTTCCCAGAAGCAAACAGTGAGACTGATTGAACTAACAGATTACAGAGCACCAGGGTGAGCCAAGGTGTTGTGCAGATATACTCAATAACATTAAGAAGGATTAGAACATTTCAAATGAATATTTTATTGGCCGTGGACTTGGTTTGTGATTAATTACACGGCCTCCAGCCCTGCAGGGGAGAATCGGTGCAATTTTATCCTTATATAGTGAAACATTTGTATTAATGTCTGGACAGGGCTGCAGGATATTTAAATCAGGATAAATAACCCAGGATGTTAAATAATGAAAAATAAACGCGAAAAGCAAAGCTGATGCTCACCAGTATGTTTGCGGTGTGTTCCTGCGTCATCTCATCAAACAGCTTCAGCTCAGTCAAAAGATTTTGAGAAACAGTCTGTAATGCAACAATGTGATAAAGAAAGAGAAATACATCAGATTTATAATAATAATCCATAAGGTAACAAAGTTCATTAGCCGAATACAATTTCCTAATCAGGTATAGCATAGGAAGTATTTAGCGACTAGTTAGTTGTCTGTCTGAACTAAAATCAAATATATTGAGCGATGCGTCAATCACGGTTGGTCAGAACAGGTTAAAAATGTGAGCAGAGCTGCCCAGTGTGACATCAGTGAAAATGCTATCTCTACAATAAACTAAAAAGTGATTGTTTAGGAATGACTTGATAAGCAAATGAGGTACCATAATCTCCTTTCTTTGTTCTTCCTTCTCTTGTGCTGTTTGGCCTAATTTTTCCCCTGAAACTGAATTTGGGGATGTTAGATTTCAACAGAACAGAAAATAACTTTCATCTCCATGCGTCAAAACGAATTACCCATCAGTAAAAATAAACCACCTGGGTCGAGATTTTCTGCCACTAATAAGACGTGACAGTCTCTGAGCTGTTTCTCAATTTCTCCGTTTTCCCCTTGAAGATCCGAGCAGCGTTGGTCCAGTTGGGCCACAGTTTCCTTAAAGATAAAAGATAATTAATGAACATCTGGTTTTATCTTTACAGTATTATTAAAATAATTTACAGCATTTGAGCAAATCACTGCTTCAGATCTGTGACACAGTCACCTTCATTTCTTCAAGCTGTGTCTGCAAATTTTCATTCGCTGCCGTCAAGATGCGATTTTGTTCACGCAAATCATTTTGCTGGCCGTACCTTGACATTGGCCTACGAGAAAAAAAATCATATTTAATATTTTCAAATAGTGTTTTGTGTCCTTTATAACTACATTTAAACAACAGGCAACAATTTTACAAATAAGTACACTTACTTATTCAGTTTAAAGGATCTGTGTTGGTTCTTCCTGTAAAATGATGCATAAAAGTATATTTCATTAAAATGTATATGTGTGCAGGTTAGAAGTGTGTGTAGTTTTAAGCAGAGACACTCACTTGTTTTCTGCGTCATTCGTGCCCTGCGTGACTTTTGTCATGGCTGCATCTTTTACCTGAACCCGCTTCATCGCTGTACAGCAAAACATACACAAATCTGATGCTTTAACATGAATAAAATTAAATGAATGTTTAATGGACTGAATTACGTGCAGTGCTGGTTATAAATGATGTAAAATTGTTTTGCACACAAAGCAACAGTCATTATTTAGATTAGCGCTGTTTCATATAAAACCCATTGTGTCTGGATATATGACAAGTTCATGATTTTTAACATCAGCACTTACAGTAAATAAATATATGTTTATATATATAAACATGCTCCGAATTGAAGGTTTCCTGCTCATCTATTGCTGTTTAAGTTGATGCTTTGATAACAATGTCATGCATTTAAACGCTATATAACGATACTGTATGTTTGCACCGCAAAGCGTCACGACACAATCGTATTCCTCAAATGTTATTATGTTACATAAATGTTATTTATTTCTAAAATAAAACACGACATTTGCAGCACACTCACCACACAGAGTTTATCTTGATCCGCAGAGAAAGTTTTAAAGTTTTAAAGCGTTGAATTCATTCACCGCCACGGATTTTCAAAATAATGTGCGTCACTTCCGCCTCCTCCTCCAGCCGTCCCGCCTGCTAATCTAACGCTAACATGTGTGATGTTTACTTAAACTGTGTTTATGCGTAAAACACACAGGAATGAAAAAAGTGTTAGGCGTGTATATATTCTTTAGGGAATGGTTTCGATGTGAGTTTGGCTTCATTTTGATGGGTATTTGCGGTATGTTCGCGCTCTCCACCAGAGGGCGCTAAAGGCTTTTGCTGCTGGTCGTAAGCGGAAGAAGAAAAGCGGCGGTTGAGTTCAAATTTTACAGACAAAATCACCCCGCGAATGGAGGGAATGTATCGAGGTGCTGCGCTTTATTATTCATCTTTTATCATTAATATGACACCAAAAATTATATAGATATAATTTTCGGGAGTCGGGAGGTGTTTATATTTGTGCCATTTGTGTGTTTGTAAATTCTAAACGTGTTTCATATGACAGCCTTCGTTTCATATCTCTAGATTTTGACTGTATTAATAACCCACAATGTGACTATGTTATTGAGTTAACTAGATATGAGCCATTTAAACAAACCACACCAGTTATTATATGTAAATATATCTTGTGTATATTGTGTGTAAATGTATTTAAGTGTTTTTGCCTTGTCTTGTTTAGATTTGTTGTGTTTTTACACTATCTGAAGATGGAGCAGTTAAACTTTGGGTAAGTTAAGTCAGATCTTTGTTTTAAATGTTTCAGTGTGGACAGATTTGACAAGCTGGTTATGTGGTATTGATGGTTAACTGAGGTTATAGATGGTTATAGATTTAGGTTATATACAGATGTGATGTTGTGTATTGAATGTTGTGTATTTTGAGTTTTTGCTTTCACTTTTAATGGTCATGCGGTGTTTTAAATGAAGGCTCTCTGTAAAAGTGTTTGTTTTTGTTTCGATTAGTATTGAGCTGCTTGCATAACAATTTATAATAGAAATGCTGTTTTAGATGAATGTCAAATGCTTCTTAGACACAACAGATGTCAGATGTACTCTGTTGATTTTGGATGAATAATTCAGTCATAATTTATTGATTCTTTATAAATGTTTCAGTCTGTTCAAAGATTCTGGTATGTTTTATTTTTAGCTGTCAATAAATAAGTTATTTTGATGGTAAGCGCAAGAGCTTCCTGTAGAACTGCGGTACATTAAGTCCATTGCCTTTGAAATTGATTTTATAGTTAAAAGCAAAACAGAAATAGCAACAGGCTTCATTAACCTCATTTCATATCATGACATCTCAGAATCTGCACAGATTGTGTTTCACTAGCACTGGTTATACAGTATTTTAGTAAATATGTAAGTATTTAGTAAACTTATAGTAAATGTATAATGGAGCAGGAGATTGGATATGATGGGGTATATGTACCCCATACATATATAAGTATATGTGAAGAACATTACATTATGATGGGGTATAAGTATATGTGAAGAACATTACAGGCATATGAATGAAATTGTGTTGTAATGAGTTTGTGTTATAAGTTCTGTTTATAACATATTAAAATGTTTGGAATACATTTTAATATCTGTTGGGGCAAACAGTTGTATGACTTGTATTAATATAAAATTAATTAATAAATTAACTGTCTGCTGTAAGGTGATGCTGATGTCTACAGTAATGTTTTGATGTTCTGCAATACAACATTTGTGTGCATATGTAGATGTTGGTTTGGAACTGTCACATGCAAGAAATAATGATGATAATTTGACTTGTATAGACATGCATGTGTATGTTTGCATAAGCAGATGATCCTCTTCCCATATACATTGTGTAACATTGTGATCACTAAAGAAATTATCACTAAAGTGATCACTATCACTAAAGAAATGATAAGCTGATGTTTTCCTCTTTTGTCCTGGACAGAAATGAGGGAGTAAATTCTTCAAGAAGACGACTGTCATCAGTATGTATATGGTGTTTCGTTGACACATATCTTTGATAGACCCTAAGTAGTGTGGAGCCCCAATAAATCTCTCCAGAGGCATTTCAGTAACAAAAGCGTGTCTTGATTGTCCCCATGCAGATTCTGAAAGCCCCTCGGATGTCCATGAGAGTTCCTGCAGCTGAGCAGGAGGAGCCGCAGGTTAATAAGTGACTCTGTGTTTTGAATGTTATATTTGTGTTTGTTTCTTTCTAATGAGGTTTTGTGAATTATGCTGCATATTTGTATGTAGGAGGAAGTCACCAAAACTATCGATAAGAAGAGAAATTCACGGAGAGTGAGTTTTGCAGCTACGAAAAATGTTCGCGTTTTTACAAAGTAGGTTTAATGATCTGAGTCTAATGGTTGCTAAACCAATGAATAGAAATGAAATGCATGTCAATAACATGGACAATGTTTCAAATTCACAGCGATGCACAAAGTGAATCTCCTGTTTTGGCATCTATACAAAACAAACCCTCCGGTAAGCAGTTTGTGTGTTTATAGTTAGTAGTTTTCAAACTTAACCATCACTAACCCAGTTATTGGAGGTACTGTATTATATTGTACTAACTATTTTATGTGTACTGTGATTTACATTATAGTGTATATTTAAATACTGTTATTTTTTGTGCTTTGCTGAATTTAGCAGGTGATTGCAAACAAGATGAAAAGTAAGTCATAGATTGTATCATGTTCTTAATTTTCTTTCATTCACACTGTTTAAATTGGTCGTGCATCATTTATTTTGATGATTGTATGAATGTTTTTGTAACTCTGTATTGCCTCTTTCTCTTATAAAAGGATTCTGCATTTTGTTGAAGAGAAAAGTCACCAAATCAAAGGTAATTTCAGTTATATGTTCTTGTGACTTATTGTCGTAACATATTATTCCTGTGAGTATTTATTGAGTTTTTATTTAGAATATAATCACATGCAATATATTGTGTTTGTATTGAGCTGTTTACCGCTATGTATAATACTGTATCTTCTGATCAGTATACAGTATCTTTCTCTCTGTAAATAATTCTTATCACGCTATGAATCACTAATCCTGTTCATTATATCCAGGCCTGGAGACTTTGTTACACACCCCTCTTTATGTATCCCAGCCTCTGAGCAAGGTCAGTACTGATCTGTTAAAGCTGAAAACGTACAATAATAAGTGATTCTTGTTGCTGCAGTTTATTATATCTTTGGTTAAATTATTGGTCTTAAAAGATTAAAATTTCGTAAAAATCTCTTTTTGAAATATGATTTTGACTGTGATTTTGATTGTGATTTCTGTCTTTGTAGGAGAACTTCTTCTCAGATCCCATCCTACAAGATGATAAAACATTGTTGCTCGGAGAAGAAACAGGATACATGGACATGACTCACAGCCACACAATCACAATTGATAAGGATTATGAAGTCGATGATGTGAACCCGGATCTGAACCCCAAAGTGGCTCAGAAGAGCGTCGGTGATCAGAATGGTTTGTCTTGTGATGCAAAAGTCGATACTAAAAACGCCACCATGGACTCAGACTTCCATGCTTTCCTCGCCAGTATATCAATGCCCACTGTGAAAAATACTGTGACCTCATCCAACAGTGGTTTCGTCTCAGCTAATAGGAGCATGTCAGAAATGGATAAGGAGAATCACCTGCCACCGTTTGTAATAAAACAAGTGCAGAATCCTGTCAGCGCGCGTAACCCACAACAGCCGCGGGGACTCCAGCGCAGACGTTCCCGCGTTACGTTTTTGGAAACTGACGATATGGAGGCGACCATGAGTCACACTGTTGTAATCGAGAACCAAGGCAGTTCTCAGCCTGTTCTGTCTCTTTCTGAAAATAATAGAAGCACCGCCCCGACACCGTCTTTTCCACATGAAGATGACATGGAACTTACTCAAAGCCAGACCGCTGCCATCAATGTTAAACTCACAGGAGACATCAGCCACAGTGTCCAGTCAGCTCTGGATCACAGTAGATCTCGTTACCTCTCAGAGAATGATGATGATGATGCAATGGAGATGACGGGGACATTTGATGTATCCAGTCAGGTAAAAGAACACGCCATCGGTGTGAAAGAAAAACCTCCAATTTCCAAAGCAAGCAAAACACTCTCTTTTAATGTGGCTGGAAATGGAGGGATGATGGATCCAAACAGACCTGGGTATTTTCAGAGCAATCTCCCAGTAGCCGATAATGCTAACTCTGATGACATGGAGATGACAGAGGCTTTAGATGTATCCGTTCAAGAAAAAGTGTATACGGCCAGTATGAAGGAGGAAAGTCTGTTTCCAGGTTCCAAGATGTCCTCATTGAACATGATTGGAAACAAATATGGGCATCTGTCAATGGCTGAAATTGCTAATTCTGATGACATGGAGATGACGCAGTGTCAAACTATTGTTCTTGAGTCTAAACAGGTCAATGGAGACAAACCATTCAGCAACTCGAGAAGAAGTTTACCTCGTGCATCCATCTCCAGTTCTGTGCAAGATGATGAACATGTAGCCGGTATGAAGACAGAAATTCTGCTTCACAGACCCAGTATGACGAATCAGAACAAAGCAGGTAATCTTTCAGTAGCCCAGACTGATGATTCTGATGATATGGAGATGACAGAGGCCTTAGAGTCTTTTCGAGACAAATACACAGTCAGTGTGGAGAAGAAAACTTCACTTTCATTTCCCCAAATAAATAAGCCCTCCTTTAATGTGATTGGAACTGGAAATAAAATGGAACGCAACAAATTGGGTAACCTTTCAATAGCCCAACCTGCTTATTCTGATGATATGGAGATGACCCAGTGTCAGACTATTGTTCTAGAGGCCAAACCGTTCTATGAAGACAAACCGCTAAGCAACTCCAGGAAGAGTTTTCCTCATTCATTGGTATCTGAGACTCCAAATGAGGATGGGATGGACATGACTCAAGCCCTTACTGGACGTATCATACAAAACTCCCACTCAGATTCCATGAATGTGATGCCTGCAACATCTACATCCTCAACGAGTGATTCTATGGATTTGACAGGTAAACCTACAACCTTCACCAAAATGGCTTCCTCAAGTTTTGATGAAATGGATTTGACCGGATGTGCAACTGTTAACATTGACTCAAATCGCACCTGGTTAGCACACACTGCTGACATCACTTCCACAACAAGAACACCGTCCTTTGCAAATCGTACTATTACTGTGACTGAACCAATGGAAATGACTCTGGTGCAAATGTTTCCAATCAGTGAGAGGAAACCGTTTATGAGTCGAAGAAGGTCCATGAAGGCAGGAACAGGTATGATTTCCTTCTGCGATCCTAAAAGTGATAGTTCTCAGTATTTCTCAAACCCTGATGACATGGAAATGACACAGAGTCAGACTGTTGTGCTTGAAACCAAGAACTACATGAAGAATAAACCATCAGGTGAAGCGAGGAGGAGTTTGAACCCTGCAGTGGCATCTTCCAGGCATGATGTTGATGGTATGGAGATGACTGAGGCACTTACTGCCAATATCGTGTTTAAGAGCCTCAAATCTTCTGAGGGAAGTCTGTTGCCTACAACACAAAGTCACCAAAGGCAGGATCAGTCTGACTGCATGGAAATGACGTGTCAGGCCAGCGCTTCAGGTCTAGAAGATGAAATGGAATTTACTGGTTGCAACACGATTTCAATTGACATGCAAAGCACGTTGGCAGCCAACGCCACAAAGATCAAAGTAAACAAAAGTGCACTCTGGGCATCAACATCTGTTTCTAGATGCACAGTTTCAAGTGAAGAACAAAATGAAGTGCGTGAAGCTGCCAACAGTGGCATTAAACAAGACGTTTTCCACTCATTCACTCTGAAGTCAGATCTTGATGACACAAATCTGAAACAAGGCAATGCAGAGACAAAGTCTTATGTTGCAGCTGGCATGCAAGTGGGCAAACATTTGGAAATGGACTCTCCAAGCAGTGTGATGACCACAGAGTCCGTTGATGAAGACCACATGCAGGTTACAGATGTTATCACAATGCCTGTGGAAACACAAAGCAGGGTTTCATTCAAGCAGAGAGATGATATGGAGACCTTCTCAGTCTCCAGGAATGAAGAAAAAGTAGCAAAGAAGGAACAAAGTGCAAACTCAGCCCAGCTTGAACTTTCTTCATCTGAGTCTGTTGCTGATTCCTTCATTAAAGAAGAGCTACAACATGTGAAATCAAGGAGGAGAAGTTTAGCAGACTTTCAAAAGGAGCTCCAAAATATGTCACGGCGTATCGATGAAGAGCAGGAGGTGTTGAGAGGAAGCACAACTGCACCACTGCCCTTATGTTCCCTTCGAGACGTTTCCCTTAACAGTGAAGAGCAACGTGAAACAGCTGCTTCTGCACAGCTAGCTTCAGATGTTGCACCAGACGTCAAACAGATGAATAGATCTTTACAGGAGCAGAAGTCTTCACCTTTCAGCCTTAAAAACAAGCCATTTTCATCGAGGGTTTCGTTGTGTGGCATTGTGCCAAAACTTCCCAAGAGGGCTACAGCGGTGACGCCCAACAAGACCGTGACCATCGGTGTTCACGCTTCACAGGGTTTTCCACTAGAGAAACATTTGGACCATATCATTGAGCAGAAGAGCAACTGCGAAACAGTCAACATCAATGATGAAGAACTTCCTGAGATGAGCAGTGAGGAAGATTTGTCAGGAAGTCTTGAAAACTGGCAGCCCAACAAAGATGAACGCGTTGAGGCCTCAGCTGAACTGATAAACGAGGAGCCCTTGGAGAATGACGTCTTTGAACCAGATCTGAACTGCAGGCAGGGTTTGAAAAGGCCACATGGAGAGCAAAACAACATTACAGCACAACGAAGCAAGAAAACCCACATCTCTGACGAGGTAAAGCACTGAATGTTAATTTTTGCTTAATCGTTTGTTGGCTCTGAAATTTCGACTGCATGCTCAGAGGTTGTTCTGTTATAAAGTGTTAAGCGTGGGCCCCATTGATGTGCATTATTATGCTAATGTCTGAGATTTGTGTCTCCTTAGGGGCCTGACTGTCATGAAACTGCCGTACAGTGGGAAGATAATTTTACAAGCCGTGCCGCTCAGAATCCCTGTGCAAAGACAACAGAAGACACCAGAGCTTCTGAATCCAGTGAGTTGTTGTGAGATGAATTAAACGTTGATTCCCTTTGCTCATTGTTCAGCGTGTATGTGGTTTGTTTATTAAAGAAACGGTTTCTGTTTTACAGCTTTCAGACACTCCCAGTATGACTCTCACATGGATGGAACAATGGACCATGAGATTGATTTTAATAAGGTACCAGTTTTCACCCACATCTCTATTGTGAAGTGTATTTATGAATGTATTCCTCACTATTACCACATCTGTGCTACAAACATAAACATTTTAAATAATAACAGTTTTGAATACTGTTTATATACACAACCAATAACACTGAAATAACAGTAAATGTTTTTGTTACTTAATAGAAATGTTAGTGAAACGTTTGTACACATGATCTTGAGCAGTTTTTTCCTGTTTGGTGATTAAACAGGAACAAATTCTAGACATTTAAAGGAGTGATACAAGCCATATTTAAGGAACAGAACATGACAGAGACCCAGTTATCATAGTTTCACATGTGCAAGCGCCACCCACAAGTTAATTATCTCCATTTGTTTGTCAGAAACTTGAGGACGGAAGCATCACTGTGAACGAGTTCTTAAGCCACTTTGGCATCACCTTCGTCATCCACAGATCCAGACCAAGTGCTCTTCCTGACAGTGTAAGTGAGCCGACTTTGCTCTGCTGTGATTTGAAACGCAGGACAGCGTTAACAGAATTTTCTCTTTGCAGTGTGGAGCCGGAGAGACGCGCACTATGGAAGACTTGCTCAAAGAAAAATACATACACCACCCCAAGCAGAGAGTGTATGAGCGAGACTGTAAAGAGCTTACAGACATTGTGGAAAGGTGTGTACCAGTTAGGCTTTGATTGTGCTATTTGGCATTACACCGCTGCATAGTTTTTTACACACTATTGGTGAATTTAGTCAATTCTTTATTACTAGCTACATCAAATAGAAACAAGAAAGTTTAAAAAGTTTGCAAGTTGATTTCTCACTCAGTGGTTGGCATTGGTTGAAAAAACAGGCTCCGCCCCCAACTCGAAGTAGTGCCTGTGTTGTCCTGGCAACTTAAACAATGCAGTTCCACTTGTTACCGCTAGATGTCACATAAATTACACACTTCATCTTCAAATGCGTCCCAAAAATGCTTTTTTTTGTCAAATGTATTTCCTTTATAGACTTAAAGAACAAATTCCAGAACAGGAAAAGTCTCTGAGATGCATCAACGCAGCCCTGCATCAGGAGATCTGTGCTCTCTCCAAAGAGCAGGTGTGTTGTTTTATACCCAGTCCTGTGTCATCTTAGCAGAATTACTGCAATTGCACACAGTTGTGCTGCTAAAACGCAGCCTCAGTGTTGTCAGATGTAATAAAGTCAGCTTTGAGATTAAGTCATCTTCATTTTCCTCAGTTAAAAAGCTTTGGGTCCAAGCTGAAAGCGCAGAGAGTTTACTTTGGAAAAAGAAGCAAAGCTGTTTCTCATGAAATGAAGGGAGTCCTGTACTCTGAGCTCATTAAAACCACACAGGTAAATGCTTTTCCGTTCTTTAACATATTGCTTAGTTACGAAGATAATTGGAAAATCTGATACATGGGTATTGTTATATTTAAAAAATGTGTGTGTGTGTGTGTGTGTTTCACGTGATGCATGCAGGATGCAAAACAACAACTGGCGGCTAAAATCAAGGAGACAAATGAAATGATGGAAGAACTGGATGGATGCATTAATGATTTGGAGACCGGTATAAAACACTCTTCCTGGTTAAACATTATAAAATAATACAGTAATCAAACGGCTTTGTAAAATAACACACTGTTTCTTCTCAACCAGAACTAGCAGCTATAGATTCTGCCTTGATGGGAAACAGTCACGTCATGCCACAAACCAGACCAGCCCTGAAAGCAAAGGAAGAGGGTACAGTCTCTTTAGTTTTACACCAATGTAAAGACCGGCCATAACGTAAGGATGCACACGTAATGGTTTTCTGTTATCCAAACAGATTTACGCAAGTTTAATTCAGCTGTGACCGAGGCAGAGAGGTAAGATGTTTGCTTAGCAACATCCCAGATCTGAAAAGCTAAGTTTTGCAGGTCAGTAAGCTAACGTAAAATAATCGTGAATCTTTCAGGGAAATCGATGAGCTGCAGACTGAGCTGAGGACCTTGGAGAACCAACAGGAGAAGCTGCGAGAGGACTGCAGTGGCTTCAGGAATCATCTCGCAACTTTAAACAGGTTATTAAACTCATCCTAGCGGAACACAGACACACTGTTTACGTCACAACCGCGTGAAGCTAAACGCTCACATTACAGTCACTGCAGATGCTGATGTACATCAAAATAAATCAATGAAAATAATTTAACATAAATAGCACTATTAAAAAAATAAACGACAAAAGTGCTTTTTGCTAATTGTACTAAAATTAGCATGAAATTATAAATCTAAAACTAAACGATGCTTGAAAATATGAATAAAAGGGAAAACAAAACTGAATTCTTCCGGTTTGTAGTGTTTATTTTTGTAACTGGAGGTTGAATCTGGTTTGTTGTAGTCTGAACGAATGGCATTTGGATGGGACGGATGAAACCGGAGCTCTGTTCACCTTCCTTCACGACACCGTTCACCTGCAGCTGAAACTTCACACGCCTGCCGGTGAGCATTTACTGCCCACAGTAACTCCAAACTACTTTAAATCGCATGAGAAAGATGCTTTTAAACTGTTTTGTCTTGTCTGTCAGGAAAGGAATGGATGAGTGAGGATATACAGCTGAATATGGACGTATCGCTTCACTTACAGCTCGATGGTAAAAGAGGGAAAGAAAGAGATTGCTGCATTTTACACATCTTTTGTGTTTTATTTGTCTGTAATGTTTTGTTTTGTTTTTGAAGTGGAAAAATCGGAGTGTCACGCAAGCTTGGTTCACAAGTTACTCTCACTGTACAGTCAAACTCAAACTACTCAAACTCACTGGATGCAAAAATACCCAACAACCCGACAAATACCTGAGGTAAACAACAACAACACTCATTCAGTTCTTTACCTTACATTTGCCTCAGAGGCAAAGGCAAAACCAGGCGTGAGGCAAAACCAATTAGGAATAATAGAAAACAGCTGAACTATAATGCTCCCAATGAAAGGATTCATTATTTCGCTACAAGGGGATATAGGGATATATTTTTGTCGGGGTACACATAGTTCTTCAGCAACAATGGCTGTGTATTTTATTTTTAAAGATCGTTTGGGCTCAACCAAAACGTTTGTATGTCATTCATTTTACTTGTGTCAGTTAACAGTTGTTTTTTATTTTATAATCATTTGATTTTTAATGTTTCATGTCAAACTGTTCTTATTATTGAGCCGAACATGCCTAACAACACAATCTGGGCCATTTCATCTGTCAGATTAAATGACAAGATCTTGTGTTGAGAAGCTCTGGAGGTATGAAAACAATGCAAAACATCTCTGTGTTGTTTGATGGTTTCTTAACAGCTGCTTCACCATGTCAGTTTGGTGGTGGGTCGTCTGAGACTGCTGGGTGAGGAGATCCATCGACTGAAGAAGTGGGGAGGCCTGAGGCTTTGTGTTCGTCAGATCTCCTGTGTGGACACGCGGTACGTCGGCAGACGTTTCCAGCGTTTATCATTTTTAGCGTTATTGATTTGAGGGTTTTTTAGCAGCGTTAAACCTCATGACCTCAGAGGCAATGAAAAGCTTTTTCTTCTCATTTCAGAATTCATGTCATCTTCTCGAGTCTGAAAGCTTTTGAGAAGTTTGAGTTAAGTCTGGTGGTTACTCCAGACTATCCCTTCGGACCACTACAGATACAGGACTTCAGAAACCACATTGGAGATATCAGGTCTGAAAGTTTTCAGTGTTTTATAGGCCGTCACAAAACCTGCTTTACCCGAGATTGCTGTGTGAAGCGTTCTGAAGATTTAAACCTGTGTGCTGTGAATTCCAAGAGCTTCTAATTAAGTCCAGTGTGAGCTATTGAAGTCATGCTAATTGGAATTCAGTGTATTTGATAGAAAACTTGTTTATTTGTGGCTAGTGTGCTTCATCACCAAACAGCATCTCTGCAGCATAAACCAAGTTCATATTTGTATTTCCGTACTTCCTGGAATATAAGCTGCAATTCTCATGGATGGCAAGGGTGGAAATAAATCATTTTTATTAAGTCATTTTTACTAGGACGTGGCAATGTGTCATAGTAAAAATTATGGTAATTACTGTATTTTTGCATGAATGTATTATTCGGGTATTAATAGCACATTATTACGGTTGATGTTGAGTCGGTTATTTTGCTTGCTAACTTTGTTTCACTTTGTTTAGGTTGAGCCAAATTGAAGACGTCCTGTCGTCCGTCAAACCAGGCAAGAACTATCTGACTAATGTCCTGAAAAACATTCACAATAATCTCCTACGCTAGAATCTCAGGCCTTCAGTTTTTCCTTTCTCTAGCCTTCTGTTCATTTAAATGTTTGTATGTGTATCTGTTTGTGTGACCAAAATTTCATTAAAACAACCATAAAGCACAGAGTTTGATCTTCTTTACACGGGGTGGAGACACTGAAGTTATCAGGGTATTTTAATTAAATCTGTGATTTCCGTAGTAATCGGATAATTGGAATTTCTATAGTGATTATATATAGAGATATAGTAGTTATATAAGTCGCTTTATAAATATATATGTGTTATTTAAATATTTATATTAGTTCTTGTGTTGTACTCATATGTGCTGTTTAATGAGGTAAATACCAAGTGGGTTTGGAATTTAATTTAATACTAAGTTTAATCACTAGTTAAAACTAAATCCATTGTTTGCAGTCCATGGTTTTGACAGTTTAACCTTTAGCTAAACCCACAACCTACCAGACCTGAACAGAGAAAGTGATTCTGTAGCTGTTAGCCAATCCAGATTTCATGCCGTGGAACCACAGGAGAACATACAGGCGTGTTGTTGACCTTTCATCAGTATTGTAGAAGATAGAGACGTGTGTATGTAATATTTATTCCCTAAAGGAAATCAATGCAACATAGGAAGCACAAAAAGCATTTAGCAGTCGCAGCATGCCGAACACGCAATCATTACTACAATGCGGTGGAAACATCGCAGCCGTGCAGTGAGACTTTTAAAGTGCATATGCATTAGCATCAATGCAATAAAACATTTATCGTACGCGTGCATTAGCCGGGATGCAACTGATCGGAAAATGTGGCTCGCCAACTTTGCACAACTGAGCAGCATGCAGACGTTGAGTGTGGCTCTAAAGAAGCTGGGCTGTTCCAGAAACATCATTTGCTGGAATATAAGTGAGAATGATGGATCTGCGGCTCTTTTTGAAGGTACGTCTTCTTTATATTACACTGTGGGCGACTTTCTCTGCACTGTACAGTAGCTTTACACCACAGAGCACAGAAACTCAGAATCTCTGACGTTCTTGATTTCTGCTGTGAGTTCTGCAGTGTTGTTCTTCAGCAATAGAACCACAGAGGGTTGAGGAGTTTCTCTGAGGGTGGTTGTGTTAATGAGAACCATCGTTTTGTGATGTTCTTCTTTCCGATTGGCTTTCATCTCATTGACTGGGATTGTAAGAGTGTGTGGCTTTGGGTCTTTAAACCCGTCACGTATTTTCAGTAAAATGGGTACTGAGGAAAATGTACCACCTTATGTCATGTAAGAGTATTTTTCATTTGGCTGACTTTGAAGTGTGGCCTATTCTCCAACAAGTGGCTTGTTTTTATGTTGTCCATATTTCTTTAAAGACCCCATAAAATATTGCTTGATACACAGTTTTATTCTCTGTTAATGCATTGCCATTTAAAACAGGAAGCCATCTCGCTATATCACACCCTTATTAAACGGCTCATTCCAACATCATCTCTTTCAAAACTATCTGTACGTTTTTTGGGCTTAAAAATCAATGAATCATTTATTTAGTAAGTAAACAGATCTTCTTACCTCCGCAATGTTTATATTAATGATTTATAATTTCAGCTAAATGTCAGTTTGGTTTCATGATGAGTGTGTAAAGTTACGTGTAATTTTATGTTTTAAACAGAGATGGCGATAGAGAGGCGGACGTTAGAGATGAGAAACTAGTTATTCGCTCATTCTGGAAAGATTTTTTATAGTCTGTCCAACTTTGATCTCTTCCTAAATGCTTTTAATATTCAGTTGTTGTTGTTTTTTGGTTAATGACCAGCATGAATTTAAGGTTGTTTGCAGAACCAACAGTGATTTCTAAAAGTAGAGATTTGTAAGCGTTGTTTTGAATGTTAATGTTATGCTTTTAAACGCATGCACTCTGCTTGTTTGCCCGTTTTAATGGCCAAATATACACGTTTATGATTATGATTCGTGATTACAATTTTGATGCGATGCCCAGAGGCTGCATTTATTGGAACGACTGCTGTTGTGGGATCTTCTTTATTAATCCAATTTTTTGATATTTTTATTTTCCCTCTCTCACAAATGTTGCTTGATCACACTACTTAAACCACTTCCTGTGGACGTCAAAACATGTTTACTGAATTTAGGAGCTGGTGTTGGTCTAATGTTTATGGATCCGTTTGCCGCTTTTACGGCCTCTTTCGTGAACGGCAGACGAAATCTTTTGTTTAATTTATTTATTCTTTCTATTAGGACCTTTAAAAGGCAGACAGCCACAAAGACAGAAAACACAACAGAGGTTTTAGGTATTCCATTAACTGAATAGCAGAGTACATCGGCAAACAAAAATAAAAATAAAAGCAAAACAAACTTGATTCCCCCTTGATCAAATCTTTTACTGATATCGCCCCAGCACACGCAATTTACTTGTTTACGGTTTCCATGCAGTTACAATAATCAAGCAGAATTTAATTTTATTCGCATTTCTGAGACGCTCTTTTCCATCAGTAGATGAAACTGGCAGTGACGGATATTTTAGGTAAGACAGATGCTGTCTGTGAGACAGACCCCAGAGCGTTTTTATTATTTATTTTTGTAAC
>JBAJNP010004770.1:13836-25949 GCA_036877545.1 Yasuhikotakia modesta | reverse complement strand
AAAAAAAAAAAAAAAAAAAAAAGTGAAAGGTCAGGGTATTTAATTTGCTGACTGCTGCCTCGTCTTTTGTAGTCTTCTATTGTTGTTGTGTAGATAAATATTGCCTTTGTTTTTCTGGTTTCTGTGATCACCGTATGGCTATCAGCCCAACATCTATCAGTTTCTGGATTTTCTGAGCGATGACAGGGTTCTTTAGATGACTGGATAGACAAAGAGAAAAATAGGATAGCTTCATTTAACTTTTAATGCAAAACTAATCATTGTACTACAGCAATTTTAAGAAATGTAACAGTAAAAATTACTTAAAGTGCTCATCTTTAAAAAGTAATTTGAATCACTTGTTTCATCAAAATTAAGAAATAAACATTTGAAATACATCAGCCTGTGTGGAATGAGTGAATACATATTACAAGTTTCACTTTTTAAACGGAATTAGTGAAACAGATTTAGACTTGAATAGATTCGAAATGGATAGACTTTTTGATGATATTCTAATTATATGACCAGCACCTGTAACATTCCAAATAAACTTCCAAATTACATCAAAATTGTATTTATAAATTGTGTCATACTCGCTGAGGGCCTGTGGGTCTTTCTGCATCTGCTCCAAGATCATGCGCATGGCAGGATCACTCATGATCTGCTGAACCTCTGGGTCAGCCATGGCCCTCCGTTTCACCTCCTCCGGACTGTCATTACGCATTGTCTGGCTCACCATACAACGCTGCAGACCCTCTGTGGCCTCCTGCAGGATGGAACAGGATGAAAAAAAAAAAGTGTAAGAGGTTGAGGTGGTCATCTTACTGACCAGCACAATCTATCAGTTTTCCCCAGCAGGACAGTAACTGTACACCTTTGAGTTAGAGTCAAGCTCAATTGCTTTTTGATAGGCATCCATTGCTTTCGAGAAGTCCTTCATTGCCTCCAGTGCCGCTCCTTTCCGTGTGTAACCCTTTACTAGACAATCAAAGAATGATTACAATGAAAAGACGTGATTTATTTGACGTGATTTATGTGTGATTTATTTCAACACTTATTTATTTGTCACAAGAAACATGAATAAACAAAATGTATAGCACATACTGAAGTTACGGTCCAGTTTGATGCACTCCTCACAATCCTGAGAAATAGAGATAATGGGTAAGTAGTTAAGGTATAGGATTACAATCTCTCAAAAATTCAAAACAAATAAATCAACTACAATTTTAACAAACAATTTTTAACAAACAAACAAAATGACAACATTAAAAATGAGTTCCAGTGGGCAATCTATCAGCATCATATGCACCACAAGGCCCATGGTGGTCAATACAACCATACATGTAAGTCATAATCGAAAACTTAGTGCAAAGAAAAAGCGTCTACCATTACAGCTCTTGAACAAGAACTTTTCAATTCATAAATGAAGATTAAATAAAACAACTGCAATTATTAAAATGCAACCTCATCAAACTGAAAATCATTAAATTGGCTGATTTGTACCTTGAGGGCCAACTGGAATTCCAATAGTTTGGTGTAGCAGGCAGCTCTGTTGCTAAAGAGCTTGGCATCATATGGGTTTCTCTTGATGGCCTCTGAGTAATGCTTCATTGCCAATGGATAGTCACCTACACAACACATACTTTAAATCTTTAACTACTAACAAACTTACTGTGTGTGGATGGAAATTGATTTTTTTTTTTTAAAAAAGGAATTTTGTTCATATACACACCCTTCTGAAAGGCATCATTGCCCTTGTTTTTCTCTTCCAAAGCCAAATCTGGATTGATGTAGGCCTGCTTCTCCTGTTCCTTCAAAATCTTCTCTGCCTGCAAATAAAAACACTAGAAACTTTTACATTTTCAATAAACATCTGGAGAGGGGCATAGATGAAGTCGCACGTAAAATTAACAGTTTTGATGAAAATCATGTCACAATGAAAATACAATTTATTTTACTTTTGGGATGAACAATGAGTAAACATCATAATGTCAATGACCTGTTGACATTTCTTCAGAACGTCAGGTGTGCGATGCTCTGTTAAGCTCTTATTGAAGAACTGGATAGCCTCCTTATACTTATCTTGCTTAAAGTAGGAATTACCGATCCTGGCATATGCCCTGTAGGCAGACAGATAAAAAAGTAGCTTTGTTTAACTGTTAAGTTGCATTAGAAATTAACAAATGAACATTTGTTTTCAGCTTTGTTCTGTTATACAACTGCTCTATAAGTATTAAGTCATGGGACACACTCACTTGGCAATCTGTCTGTAGTCTTCACGGTTCTCTCTGCCCACCTCAATGGCCTTTTCACAAAGTTCTCGGCACTTATCAAATTCACCCTTTTCAAAATACACAGCTGAAATGTAATGAAGACATAGTTAGGATTAAAAGGATACAGAAAGCTTAATTTAAAACGCAAATGCAATCCAACAGATCAAAATAAATCTGAACCAGATGACATTTCCACCACTGCATAGCACATAGTCCCGTAATTCATACCTGCTTGGTTTGAAAAATAGGTCATGTTGGTAGGATCATGCTTCAAAGCCTCTTCATAGTGTTTTAATGCAGTATCAAAATCTTTCGTCTTATATGCAGCATTTCCCAGCTCCTTTTCCCTTAAGGCCTGGGAATCACAATACACAGTTTAACTGCTTCCTAACTTCCCCTAAATATACCACTTGACTACCAAATGATGTGCAAAAATGTACGGCTATGTGAAATTTTACTACTCTTCACTATATTTGCAGCATGCATGTTGATCATGACACATTCTAGGCAGTATGCACTAAAATGAAAGTAGAATTTCAAACACAGCACACTGGCTATTAGTACCATTCTCTTGTTTTCAGGTAGGTCCTCATCTTTCGGAGGGGGTGGAGCTGTCTCCTTGGGTTTAGGAGGAGGAGGGGGGTGAGTTGGTTCCTCCTCTTCATCCATGCCAGAAAGATCCAAACCCAGCAGTACAGAAAGAGTGGTCATGACCCGTGGGTCCTGCAGTTTCCTACCATTCAATTAACATTTTTAAAAAAAAAAAATAAATTTACTAGTAGTGATAAACAACCAACCAAATCGTAACTTTCATACATATTACATACATATATACACACATGTGGACAAAATTGTTGGTACCCTTCAGTCAATTAAAGAAAAACTCACAGTGGTAACAGAAATAACTTTAATACTGAATAAAAATAACTGAGTACTGAAGGGTTAACAGTCACAGAATTTTATTTATTATTACTTTTGTCAGATTAAAGTTATTTCTGTTACCATTGTGAGTACTGAAGGGTCAATGACACACACACACACACACACACACACACACACACACACACACACACACACACACACACACACACACACACACACACACACACACACACACACACACACACACACACACACACACACACACACACACACACACACACACACACACACACACACACACACAGTTTTTTGTTTATTTGAGGCATCACATTGTAAAAAACACACTGTCGGATAATTTTGCATGAGTGATTAACTGGCTGTACACGGCTAATCAACATGGAAAAAAAAAACACAATCACAGCGACAGAAACACCTACGTGCCAAGCTCTGAAGGCTTGTTCCGAAGCTGTTCAAGCAGCTTCCTGTAGCTGGGGTCAGAAAGCAGTGCCTGGGTTCGAGGGTCAGCCTCCAGCTTCTCATACAAGTTAGGAATAGAAAATGGATTCATCATCTTCCTTTCTGTAAATATTGGTAAAAGTCTGAGAATGAGTAAAAACACAATTATCCCATAATATATATGAAATAATTAAAATAATTTTGAAAAAAAACTTGCACAAATTGTAATGAGATGTTTATGATAAGTTAACCCTGTTACCTAATGCAATCACCCTTTTTACCCTGTTGCTTAATGCAGTCACACCCTAATAACACTGATGTTATATTTTAAAGTCTACTGAAAATTGTAATACAATTTAAATAATACAATTCTAGTTTGAAATTATACATTCCTATCTAAATACTACACTAGGGACAAATAAGTGTTTTTTTTTTGCCAAGACTACAATTTCCACTAAGGCTGTCGCGATTATTAAATAACCGTATAATCGCAATAGTTTGACATAACCATGGTCATTGAATCCAACCGCAATTATTGCACACTTAGTACCTGCAGCACCTTCTAACGTGCACTGCTTGCATGACACTAAATACGTGTGATAAGTTTGCAAAGTTTTTAATACTGAAACCAAAAACAACGGCACCTGTCTGATAACATTTTGGTTTAATACCACGAAAAAGGACAGCTGACAGACATTGATGCAGCAGTGTGTCAAATATGTAAAAGTAGCAGCAAAAGCCGCAAGCAACACAAATGTTAGAAACCATCTAAAGACACATCATCGCACTGAATTTGCCAAAGTTTGCAAAGCATCCACAGCCGCGCATACATCTCGTCAGCTGCCAAAACCGGACGCTTTAAAATGTGGAAAAAGTTTAACTGCATTTAAAGAAATGCTCCATAAAGTACTGCTTCAAGGGTAATTTTTCAGTACATCAATATTGTGACATCTTAAGACAACATCTTATCTTAAAACAACAGGTTGAGGGGCAGGATCAGCAGAATGTTCAAATTTCTGAATTTGTGTATGTCTTTTGTTATGGTCACTGTATTGTGAAGGTTTCTGTTATTTACAGAATTTCAATATTTATGAAAGATACAGTTACACATTGTATACTACGTGTGCGCAGTAGCGTGGCACATTGCCATATTTGACAGGTTAATTGGGTGAAGAAACTGTAAGATATTCAAACACCAGCATACTCACAATCCACACTAGATTTAATTCCTATACGTGGGTCGTCGTCACTAGCATGGGGGTGATTTGGTTTTAAAGGTTGGATGTTAGTCAAAGACGCTGCAAACTGCCGAAAATCAGAGACCATCAAAAGCAGCTCAGCAAATCCCTTTCACCATCCTCGAACATGCTGAATGAGATTTATTTATTTGCAGCAGACAGGGTGTAAAAAAAAACTGGCTGAATCATTTAGTAAAGAAAGTACAGTATAACAGAAAAGGTGAAGATGTAAAGATAACACACAGTCACCGATTACATTATAGGAAAAATGTCTCTGGCAAAGTTGCGACTACTTTAAAGTATAAAGGTTATTTTACCTTTGTAATATTGACAAATCTGAAGTGTTTTAAAGACGTTTAATTTTTGGGCAATATTTGACAGAATGTAAAGTTATTCATTTAATTAAAAGTACTATAGGCTTTTTTGTATCTTTGACTATTAAAATGTTACTATACTTGAAGTAGGAATGTGACAGTATCACATTTTTATGCTGCGAATTTTAATTAAGTTTTTATCATGGTATACAGTAATATTATGGTATTCATTTGAAAAAATGTTTTTAAAAAATTGATTGTTTTCCTTATTTAAAATTAAGTTGCTTAGAGAAAGTACCTAAAACATTTAAATATAAATAAATGGCATGACTGTTTTGATACACTGACATGCACAAGCATCTCTTGCTCTGCAGTGCTTCTCCATGTGGGGATTGTTAGCATTAGAGTGCGCAGACCGAGCACAGCTCTTATGCAATATACTTTGAAAAAGCAGCTAATGCGCATTAGGGCTGTCACTTTTGAAAAAAAAAATCAGATCGGATACCTCCCCCAAAAAACATGCGTTTCACAATGCACATATACGTGGACTTTGTAAAAGGGAGCAAAGACAATCACAACACATTTTTGAATTAAGCAAAATATTGTCTGATTATGGTTTTCAGAAAAAAAAATCAAAGAAAATATTGAGCACAGCTAAAGGGAGTTAATGCGAAACTGGTATCAATTTTTAAACAGGTGTATTTGCATGTTTGATATTAGGGCTGGGCGATATGACCCAAAAAATTATCACGATATAATAGTTCATATTGATCGGTATCGATAATTATTGACATTTTTAACTTTTTTTTTAATAAAAAAATTACAAGTAGAAAAGTTTACATTTAACCAGTTTTTTTATTTATCCACATTATTAAGGCAAATTATATTAGTTTTAGCAGTCAAAAACCTGTAAACAAAAGTTCCTTTAAATAGTAAGTGTTAAAGAAACACAGTATGTGCATGTATTAAGTGACGTGGCTCTCACTATATTCACCCCGCTGTCAGTGGTGATGCAGACTTGGTTGCTTTCATTCAGACCCATGAGACCAGAGCATCAGTCAGGTTTTGCGCAATAAATTCCCCTGTGTGGTCTTCGGTAAAATATGCCATTTCCAAGCATTTACTCTTTAGATTCTAATCGCCGTCTATGAAATGCACACTTAAGCTAATATACGAATCACACGTGCGACTCGTCCACATAACTGTGGTTTTTACAAGCTTACACGCAACATTGTTCTGATGTTGGACGGAGAAACCAAGAAACCAAGAACTGCCACACTGGCGAGCTGACATGTCTTTTTTTACTGACCATGTCCTCACCGCTGGCGCTCATCATGCGCGCGGTCTAATGTCACCTGTGATGACGAAACCGAATGCGAGAGCGACGCAACCTGCCTGTTTAGATCTGATTGGCTGTTTGCGTGTCATCGGCAGCACGCGCTCATTCTTTAAAACATCTGACTGGCTATTTATGAAACACGAACTGCACGCGCGGAATTTAATGAGAATATTGAGGCTATACCGAAGATTTTTTATATCGTTACCGACAATTGTATACCGTCGATAAATCGCCCAGCCCTATTTGATATATGCCACATTTTTGCACCCCATACCAGAGGGCACTACAAAGCCCCCCCCCCGTCCCACCCATKTGCATGTTATATGCATTTTTGACCACAGGAGACACTGACCTGAAATGTAAATTTAAGTTTAACATTTTGTTAGTACATGTGTTCATTGCAGTCATTCACTGAAATCTTTTTGGCTGGGAGACTAATGCAAACAGGAGCATTGCATATGAGGCAGACAAAAAAAGTAAACTACACCGTTAACTAGTGTACACGAACCTTTATAAATACAAGTGCTTTGTTTACTTTTGGCAAGTCAATTAGGTAAATCGTATTCTAACTATTGTTGCAGTAATTAATAAATTAGTCAGCACAATTCACATTTAGGCTTATACTGTGTACATACTTTTAACCAGCTAATTAAAAAAATTATTACATTAACCGGAAAAAAATAAAAATCAACAGATTAGTCGACTAATCGAAGAATTTGTTGCGAGATTAATCGACAGACAAACTAGTCATTAGATGCAGCTCTACTCTGCATTTAACCTGTCCTTCATGAGGAGTGAACGCACACTGCAAGTCGTGAACACACACCCAGAGCGGTGGGTAGCTATTCCTGCAGAAATTGGGGGTTAGGTGCCTTGCTCAAGGACACTGCAGTTGCTACTTAGCGGTGCTGATATCGAACCAGATTACAAGCCTGACTCCTTAACCAGTAGACCACAACTGCCTCAAATAACTACCTTAAGGAAGACAGAAAGCTGTATTCTTTGACAGTGGTGTTACACCCAGAAGAGGGTGTGATCCAATCAGTAGCTATTCTCTTGGAGGGAAAACTAACTTTTTGCAACCCAACATGTTTTGCATTTCACTAAATTAGAATTATAAGATTCTATTTTACAATTTTGTCAGAGTTAAACATATTTTCTTACTTTAATGTAACTTAATGACACTATTAAAGCCGTTTTATTTTGGGTGTAAAGTGGGTCTTTAATTTGAAAAACAAAAGTTCTATCTGCAAACTCCTTGGTCCTATAAAGGTTCTATCTGCAGCAGCCCAATCATAATTTGGAATGTACACAGGAGGACCAATCAGGTCTTACCCATTTATATTGTTACTGATAAACCTGTCCCAGTCCCACTGGTTTAATACTGTGTTATGAGACTTGGTAAATGTGAAGATGTCATTGAAGCAACAACGGAAGTGCTATAGATTCATCGAAGGCTAAATATCTGTGTTTTGAGTCAGTCAAAAGTCACAATGGAGTTTATAGTCATTTCAGTCATATACAAGTACATAGTACTTGCTCAAGGGTCTCACCTCAGTCGTGGTATTGAGGGTGGAGGGGAGTGCTTGTTATTCACTCCTCCCACTTACAATCCCCGCCGGACCCAAACCCATGACCTTCGGGTTACTAGTCAGACTCTCTGACCATTAGGCCACGACTATAATTTTAATGATGCGTTTCAAGCTGTGCATTGGTACACAGTTGTGAGTCAGCAGAGTGAACAGCAATGGATTGAGCACACAGCCCTGAGGGGCCGCAGTGCTCAGTGTAATGGTGCTGGAGAGATGCTGTTCCCGATCCAGCCTGACTGATGTTTCCAAGTTAGGAAGTCCAGGATCCAGTTGCAGAGAGAGGTGTTCAGGCCCAGCAGGTTTAACTTTTCAGTCAGGTGCTGAGGAATGGTGTTGAATGCTGAACTGAAGCCAATGAAGAGCATTCGAACATATGTTATTATTATCCAGGTAGGTGGCAGGACACTGGAGACTTCTTTGGCACAGGGACGATGGTGGTGGCCTTAAAGCATGTTGGAACTACTGTGCTGCTCAGAGAAAAAAACATCTGCCAGTTGATCTGCACATCCTCTGATAGGGTTGGTGTAGATTTGAGAAAGTAGGCTCCTCTTAAGTCTGTTAGGGTAGGGATCATCCAGGGCATCAATCTGACGATATTCATACTCTTGGTCTAAGAATTCCTTAATGAGAACTGGTTTCAGCTGATGGTAGTCTGATTTGACAACTTCTTGCTGTCAGTCTATTTTGTCAGACTTGTGCCTCATTCTCATACTTGTGGTAAGAGTGACGGCAAGACACAAAAGAGCTAAAGGTAAGTGGTGCAAATAGCCAATGCACCAGCTAATGCATGTTGCAAAAATGTTTCTCTCTATAATTATTCACAATATTTTGAAATGTCTGGGATAATACCATGCATAATCATTACTGTGATTTATCGCATTACAGAATACTGTCACATACCTAGTAAGCACAAAGTGAAAATGAGTATTCTATCATTATCTTAGCTGTGAATAGCAGGTGCCAAGTTATCAGCAGTCCAAACTTTTTGGTTGTCTGGATCAGTAAAATACACTCTGTTGACATCTAGTGTAAACACTAGAGGCTCTACCTGCATTTATTAACTATGTTTTGCTTTGTGGCAATTCTTTCAAAACATTAGCCACTAAAAGGAAACATTCTTTACCTGCTAACCGTGCTTCCATATTCTGAAGACCTTCCTTAAGCTGCTGATTGGATGGCTCCTGGCGTAATCCCTCCTGATATGTCATTTTGGCATCCTCAAGTTGTCCAAGAAACTCTAAAGCAGCAGCTTTTCTTGAGTATCCCTTAGAATGAAAGAAGGAAGGAAAGTTGCGCTATTGACTGGGCAGGTACTATCGGGAAAGATGTGTTCTTAGTCTTTTTAAAGATGGAAACTGAAAATACTATCCTCAATTGCCAAATATCAAACTTGAACAACTTTTATGAACTTAAACTAACTTACCTTGCCCCAGTCTGGCTTTATCTTAATGGTTTGGCAGGCATCTTTGAGGGCACTGTCATAATCACCCTTCTTGGCATATGCAGCAGAGCGGTTGCTGAAGAGGACATGATTGGAAGGGTCCAATGTCAGGGCCTCTGTGTAGCACTTAACAGCTTCATCAACATTTCCTGCACTGAGGGCCTTGTTACCTTGATCTTTTAGCTGTGATACCTAGGAAAGAGAGAAATGACAAAATTCTAACTTATAATACCCGTTTACAAAATAATCATAATATAAAGCATTAAACATTTATACACACAGACATAACTAATTTCACTTCACGATTATGCGACCATGTTTAAATTGCGCTGGGGCCGGGGAAAATCACAACACCATCAGTGTATACACTCAAAATACTTAAATTAGCCAGTGATCATAACACCCAAAACAATCTAATTCTAAATTCATCCAAATTGTACATTTATGCATTGGAGAAATACCGTCTAGATAAATAGAAGAAGCGTTACATAAAACAAGGCATTCCAATAAAACAGTATCCGAATATTGTACAAAAGGCCTATTCTGTTCCGCTTTAACACACACCTAAGTCTGTAAATGTAACATGACCCCATTGCTAACCGATTGTGTGTATTGTTCTGATGAATGAAACTGTATTATTCGCGGATTCAACGTGCTAATACTAGTCAGGAAAAGACATCCCTTGCCAGAAAACATTCGAAGGATAACAGGTTTCAGGGCGACGCGCCACATTTAGCTGCTAACGTGCTGTTAGCTAGCCCTTACATGCATTGATCCGGCTCATAAAAGGCGTACAAAGTGTGTGCCTTTAATGTTAGTAGTCATGAACTTAAAACAAGAACTAACTGAAACAATGGTTTGTAAAAAAAAAAATAATAATAATCGAGCTATTTAAAAAAACAAAAACAAACAACGACTGTAGTCTATAACATACTTACTTTGTCCATATCGTAAGCATGAGGTTCCAGAAGCTACTAAAGACACAAACGTGGCCCCGCCTCTCATTCTATTATAAATGTTGCAGTAGAGCTGGGTTGCCAGGTACTGTGTTATGATCGCAAAATAAGGTATTTTGTCGCGTAACGACAAAAGGCAAATTGACGACAAATTTCGTTAGAGTGAAGTCTGTTTTTGTAGTATATACAATATAAAGTAAATACAGACTTAATATCTCGAGAATATTCTAGGACTTCATTAATCGAAGGGTGTTACATGGCAACCCAAATTAAGTTTTACAACTGGAACGCACGCTGTTACATTTCCCACCGCGGTAGCAGCGCAGTAGTCTGTAATTGGTAATCTTTGTCATACGTTTGCGTTCTAAGGATCTGACCTCTAAAAACGATGAGGAAATGTAACGGGAACATCCGAAAGGTTGTTCTAGAAAATTCTGGTTTCAGCATGCATCTAAGAAACACAATTATTATTATATTATAAAACAGCAGCAACAGATGTTCTTGTTTTCTAATAGTTACAAGTACACATGCAGGTGCTTAATTTCCCAATTTCTATATTTAGGCTAAAATATACTTTTAGCTAAATTTAGTTTATATAAATATACCCATTCCGGTTTGGTCCACTAGAAATACGAAATATGATAAATTAAATATTTAATAGATAAATATGTTTACATTTGATCTAGACCTCATATCACCCCACCATTTGTGGTGACACCAATTGTCACTAAGAATGTAAAGTGATCACTTCTACCCTCAATTAACATATTGAAATGTCACTTATATCACAAGTGAGAAAATTAGTTTCAAGAACAGTAGGCTGTAAAGTCTCTATATACAATAATGCTGATAGTGCTCTAGGTTCATGCAGACTCCACTGAACCCTGTTTCGTGTATGTTGATATTGCAACCCTACAAGGATGAACAACAACCTCCTCATCATATTTATGGTGGGCAGAGCGATGCTTTGTAAAATTGACATTAAAACATTTTCTTGAGGCCAGTGGTCAGTGCCACGTGTTGATGATGTCTTCCTTGCAGCGGTTGCAGTGGTTTATGTTTGTCCCATCTCAATAGCATTGCTCTAGTCTCTTTTTTCATTTATTTCATCATTACTATTTGGCATCTAAATTGCTAAATGTAGTCTACAGCTTTATTAATTGGACTATATAAAATTTATCAGATACAGCAAGCTTTTACTGTTACCCACTAGATAATGCAGCATGGATAGCGTGGCTTGTCTTCTGTGTCTTTCTCTCCTGCGTTTTCATCTTTTTAGAGCAAACAAACAACTGTGGTAAGTCTAAACAAATTAACATGCACAGTGAGTGTTCTGGTGTCTTCTCCTGTTATTGTTACATGCACTGTTTGCCACATGTTTAGTGTAGCCTTTTCTGTTACAGTAGTAGTATAATTATTAGGCTGACGGAGAAGATTTTTGAATTAGAGACATCCAAACTTTACTCAAGTAAGTTAAGAATGACATGGCTTTAGAGTAGAATTTGAATGCAACAAACTCCATTACTACCTCCATACATTGTTTATGAGATGTGTGTACTAGAAAGTTGGCTGGCTCCCTCCCAGACGCGCTGAACAGCTTCTACAAACGGTTTGAAGAGCAAAGCAACATTCCAATAAAAAAG
>JBAJNP010004769.1:19909-31957 GCA_036877545.1 Yasuhikotakia modesta | reverse complement strand
GTCTCTCTGGCATTGTTTTAAGATCTGCGTCTTAAAGAGTTTCATTCTGTCTTTATGTAACATGAAGCACAGATTGTTCTGTATTACAGTAAAAATACCTCTGTCTCCTCTTATAATCTCTCTCTCCCTCTGTCTCTTCATGTTTCACACACAATTGATGGTCTGAAATATCCAGTATAGTTTATATACACACACGCACACACACACAAAGATCTGGACACTGTAAAATGAGTCCACTGTGACACAATGAATGCAATGCAGTGACAATGTTGTTTCTGTGTGAGGTTTACCACAATCTTTCTTACGACGAGAGAGTCCAAAACACGCACAATTGAGAGTTTTACATTGTGTAACGGGGTTGTGTTTGTGTGTAGGTGACAATTGTCTGTGTGTTTATTGTGTTTTAATACCAGCAATATTTTCTGCCCCATAACTGCTAACCAGCTTAATATCAGAGCTAAAGTAAAGCAAAAACCATTTGGCTGGTTTTACTGTTGACGTTTAACTAAATATGCTAAAATCTGGCACTTAAACTTGTACAAACACACGCTGCTTGTTCCTGCAGCTCAGCTGGTGTTGAACAAGACAAAAAAGAAAGCAAAAGCGTTCATTTAATGAAAGTGTTATGGTGTAAATTCAAGGTGGAGTCACAGTGCTGAATTAATGCCAGAGAAAATGTCACAGGACCGAGGAAAGCAGCTCTCTGATTGGTGGATTAAATGAACACGTTTCTGCCAGACTTTTGTTTGGCGTTGCGCAGATGTTTCTCTGAGAACGCTTACAGCATCGCTGCAGTCACAAACCTGCCAAAACCGCCTCACAGTTTACACTATAATAATCACAGACTACAGCAACCACATCTCCGTATCACACGATACGTTCACCAGACACTGTTCCTCATTACGCCTGAGTAAATAAATGATGAAAATGTGCTTTTCAAACTGAAATTCTAATGTTAAAAACAGACAAAAATAATACAGACACAGATCAAATTCTGCGGCTATGAAAACATCCAGATCGCATTCCACCCCAAAAATCTAAGTAAACTAAAAAATGCATGCTTTTTGCAAGAAAATGAAAATGCAAGAAAATGAAGCCTGTATTTAAAATGTCATGATTTTGTTTTTATACCGATTATTTTCATTGCAAGTCTCACTACTGTAACTCATCTAAATGTATTTAATCAGTAACAAGAGATAGATTTGAATTTGCAAAAAAAATCCATTTGTAACTAATTTGAATTTTAATACAAACCTCTTGATTTGTGTGTGTGTTTTGTGTTTCAGCATAATTTGATATGTGTGGCTGAGAGAATATTATATGTTTTGTAACATCATGTTTGTATCTCTGCATGCTGTGCACTCTGTTATCAAACACACTATACATTAATCGAAGGCTGTGAACAAACATGCAGGCATGTGAGAGTGTTTACCATGCACGAAAATGTGTGTGTGTACATGTGTGTGTGTGTGTGTGTGTGTGCGTGTATGTGAATGATGCGGTATGCATGTCTTGGTATGTGTGTGTGTGTATGTGTGTGTGTTCCATCAATATGTAAATTAATAAGTAAACAAAGAGTCTCTAACAAAAAAAAGAGGAGAAATTCAAACACAATATACTTACACTGCAATTCCTCACATATCCAAGCTTAGACAGAAAAGAAAACACACAATCAATAGCCGTCTCTCTCTAATGCCATGAGCTCTAAACTAACTGCCTCTCTCTCTCTCTCTCTCTCTCTCTCTCTTTCTCTCTCTCGTGGCTACACACCAAATCCTGAGAGTCTGGCTGCTTTCTGTTTCTCAGAAGTAAACAATAATGTCTTACTGAAAACATGCTAACAATGTAACTCTGAACAGAGACAAAAATACAGCATAATAAACTGCAATTGTGAGAATCTCCATTATTTATAAGCTTTACAATCTCATATTTATCAGAAGAAAGATGTCTGAGGCTGTAAAAGTTTTGGGTCAGAGCAGTTAGTAACAGGCAGAAGAGAAAAGGTGATGTCAGAGAGGAGACGCCTGATTGGCTGGAGGGGTCTGGCGGGTCTTTACCTTGTTGCGTTTGAAGTAGGCACGTCGACATGCAGCGAAGCATTTCTCACTGCAGAAACTCTTGAGCTCAGAGCCCATACTGAGAGAGTAACGCTTAACTCCCACCTTCTGACACCACGCACACATTATCTGTACATTACAGGTGTCCTCCTCTGAGAGAGAGAGAGAGAGAGAGAGAGAGAGAGAGAGAGAAAGAGACTGACATTAAGCTGTAAGTGTAATTTGTTCCCAGTCACAAATTCTTGTGTTTGTAATGTAAACGCAACAGAGAAGACATTAATTCATATTGCAAGTGATCCCACTTTTTTCAAACATCTTTTTCATTTGTCTTTTTTTGTTAATGTTTTGCTTGTCAGCTTTTACACCAAAGACGCTTTTTACCAACATATAATTTACTTGTTAAATTTCCTCAAAATGTTTTTACCACCATCAACCAAAACACACAGACTTAAAGGAGTGTGTGTGTGTGTGTGTCTCAGTCAGTCTGTCTACAGTATATCACAGCACATGCCACAAGATATTACATCTCCTGCCCTCATGCTCCACTAACAACCAGAAGCTGCTGGGCACAAGTGTTCAGTTATGGAAGTTTAAGGCATGTTGGGTGTGTGTGTGTGTGTGTGTGGAACATCCGGTTGTGTAGTACCACATACCTGCACATCAAAAGCCCTCTGTCACTATGTGCAAGCTCATGAATTATTCAAAAGAGCCACAGGCAAGGGGCGGAGATGAGGTGGGGGTTGTTAGCTTCTGTTGCCATGGCGGTTAGCAAGTCTACACCATCTGTTTCTCACCACATCACACACACACTATGCACACACTCGTCTGGGATGTGCCTCACTATGGTGTCGCTCTCTCAGACATCAGCGCTGTGACCTGCTGTGTTACAGTCACTCGCTCTCCTCCAACAATGTCAGAACCTGTCAGAACCTGTGTGGTGTTCTGTAGCTCAAGGTTGTGGAGGTTGTGGGTTCGATCCCAGGAAATACAAGTAGTGATAAAACTGTAAATCTTGAAATACTGCATTATAAATACACTGCATTATATTTACGTATTTACGTTTAAGGACAATTTCATTGACAACTTAAGGAACGAACTAAGACACCAGAGACAAATAGACTATCAAGTTAAGACATTAGCGATTAGCATGCGATCGTGTAAATGACTTCCCTTTGAGGGGCAGAAAACACCTGAGATCCCTTCAAATCACTGCTATTATTACTGTTGCCCTTGCGTTTCTTACCCGCTGGTGCTTTGATCATAGGGGGTGGGATTAAGGGCACTATGACTGGCAGCCCCCCGGGCTCCCTGGAGGAGCAGGTGGGATTTGCGGGGGTCTCCCCTCGTGATGTGGGTGTGGAGCCGGTGCTGTTGGCTTGCGGAGGAGAGCCGGCGCTGTTCTCCGCTGCAGACGCTTTTGGCAAAGAATTCTCTAGAGGGGAGAAAGTGACAAAGAACATTATCACAGATTCATAACGGTGTGAAATACACAAAGTTAGAGGGATCTGTTATTGAAATAGCACAACATAAGGATGTGAGTAATTATGAGAACAAAAACACAAGGAACATGAAACATTTATTCATTTGGCAGACACTTTTATCCAAAGTCAATTCAATGTATACATTTTTATCAGTGTCATGCATACATACATTTGAATGTATTCTACGTTAGTTATTTCTCTCTTAGTTAAACAGAAAATACTGATTAATGCTGTCTGTCCATCACTCTTCAGATAAAATGTGACTATAAATGTGCAGTCAGCGTGTATTTTTTAGCGTGTAATATTTAGTGAAAAGGCTGCAAATAGTTGCTGTTGCTTATTGTTAAATAGCTGGTGGAAGGTTTTAAAAATATTACAAAATTAAAAAATGTTAACCTTAATAATTATTATCAATACAATGTCTAAAAATACTGTTTTAATCGTTCCTAGAACTTTCAAAAGAACCTTAATAAAGTTACTGTTGCTTATTGGAAATGTTACAGAAACGTTTTTACAACCTAAAAGTGTGAGCTGGGAATTCACATGCACCTGCAGCAAACAAACAAACAGATAACATGGACGACAGAAAAGCCCATTTGTAACTTTTACAGCGTGTTCATTGGTTGAGGATCACGGCTAAAGCAGCTAATTAAGTCTGATTGTCTTCCGCTAATCTCTTCACTTCCAGCAACAGCAGCTAACAATGGAGGTATATCCTAATCTGTCGCTGTGGATTTGTCTAACAGACGAAAGTAATTATGGAGTCACATGGCAAGCGAGGCAGGTTAGAGAAATGTGACACAACACACACTAGCCAGGAACTTCCTAATGCCTAAATCACAATATTATTTAATGGAGGTTAGGCTAAAGATTAAGCAGGGAATTAGCTAGTGCTTTGTGTTGGCATCTCCTCTTTCCCCACAAAAAAATGGCTGACAGTTTAAGGCTCTCTAATGCTCTGGCACTAAGGGCAGCCAGGAGACAGCAAACAGCATGACAGATAAAAGAGGGTTTATGGGTTTATCTCAGTTTTTTGGGGAAACGATGCAGGAAGTTTTTAATTGTGCATTTGCGATCTACCAGCATTTAAACTCAGTGATTACGGTCCTTGTTTTGAGTTCTTGTCAGAATTTTGTCTCATTATCTTTCCAAAATTCCCTGTGGGCTTTAAGTGGAGGCAAACAGGTTTCTAAAATTAACCTGAGGGAAAAATCTATCAGGAATTAACAAGATATAAGATACAAAAAATATTAAAGAAAGTTGCACGTTGCTGTCTGATGTTAAGAAAGTTAAACTCTTTTCTGAATTGAATTTTGTATGTTAATTAAGGTTAATAGTTAAGTACTGCACGCACCTTTCAGGACAGAGACGTGTTGCCGCATTTCTCCGTCAGGATAGTTACGGATCTCAATGTCATCCGAGTCTCGTAACTCCACTTTGTCATATCCGTACCATCCAAGCAACTCGTTCATGGTGTTTTCCGCAAAACTCTGATAGAGGGAAAAATCACTTAGAATAACATTCTTAATATACAGTATAAACATTAAAAATCATTCCACTAATGTTACTGCGAGAAAATGTTCGATATCTATTTAAAATGTATATAAAAAGATTTTTAAAAAATATGGTTTATAAAAAAGATGATAGAATTGAAATGTCATAAAGAACTGAGAGTGAGTAAATGATGGGATGAACACATAAGAGTAAAATCATTTCTAAGGTGTTATAAATATAACATATATGTTATATATGTTTCAAATGTAAATATAAAACATTGCAATTACTGAAGCTTTACCTTTGCTAACAACTTATTTTATTTTAATCATCTCTGTCATTTTTAAATGACACTATTTCTTTTTATTGTAGCTTTAACTTAATATTTGGATTAAAGAATGCGATGTAACATTGTGATGTATTATTAAGATATGAGTAGTGTATAGTGTATATTATGTAGGGAAACATCCATAGATCCAGACGGATGTAGTTTATGTGTTTATTTCTGGTTCTCACCATCAAGTAGGGCGAGTTGCCATGGAGATTGCCTGCCTGTCCCGCCCCTGGGAGGGACCGATTGGCCGGGACCTGATGAGACATGAGTCAAGAACTGTCAATCAAACACAGAAACTGTCAGTGAATTACATTAAGGTTCAAGCATTAAAGTCCTGCTTTGATTTACGTCTGTTAAATGTTTAGTTACTCTACAAATCTCAGCTTTAACTACAGAATTAACCTATCACTGCAAATTCATGTTCTTATAGTGTACAAAATCAGACTCAATATAAGTTTCACTGTTTAAAAATAACAAAAATACATAAAACATAACAAACAAACAAATTGAAAGGAATGATTTTTAATTATTTGGTGGTACAGTACAGAAATCTGATCAGAACAGTCAGTGAGTTTTCTTGCAGTTCACCAGAGTGACCAGTAGGTGTCTGTCCTGCCTCAGGTGTGACAGGTGAGGCGTCTGGTTTATGTTTAAGGTCGTTCTCAGCAATTGAACCCCGTCCACGAGTCCTTATCATTCTGAATAACAGGTGCCTTACATTTCCTCACTGCTCATGGTGTTGTAAGAATTTAGCACAAGGTCAAACTATATATTAATATAGCCAAGCCATCAATATAGTCTTTATTGAAATAAACAATCATATATTTTATATTTACAACATTTTGATGTGGAAGGTCAGTGTATTTGGTACACAAATATTGAGTTTCTCTACATGAACAAACTAGTGACTTGGATTCGATGCTTAATATTAAATTATAAGAAATGATATACATTATAAGTTAATTATTTAACTTAATTATATTACATTTAATTATAAGATATTTAAGTATTAAGATATTCAATTATAAGAAAAGTTATAAGATATGAAGCAGTACATCTCTCTCTCTTCCCAACCTGCACTTTTTCATTCCTCTTTTGCTTTTTCACTTGTCTCTCTCTCATACTGAATATCACTTGCTTTTTCTCTTCCTCTCTCTCTCTCTCCCCCACTGCTATGCTTTCATTTTCCTCCACCCTCCTTGATATCTGATCCGGCCTGTATTCTCAGCTTTCAGTTTATACAGTTTACAGGCTGCCTATTGCTGTATACATTCCATTCTCTTCTCTTTCTCTCTCTGTCTCTCTCACTCCCTCTCTTTCTCTCTCCCTCTCTCTCTGGGCAATCACCAACACAGCTTATTTTACCAGCACATGAAAGCAGACATAGATGAGGACAACACCGTCAGACATCTCTCCTTCTGTAACTTTCTCTCTCTCTTTCTCTCCTTTCGATTCTTTCTCTCTCTGAAGCGTAACCCTCCCTTGTTCTGCCCTTTCCATGTTTCTTTGTCTTATTTTTGTGAGTAAGAGAAACTCAGAGAGGGACTCAGACACAGATTGTGTGTGTTGGTGGAAACATGATACATGAGAGGGAAAAATTCATAATGCTCAGGTCTCAAGTTCTCAGTGAAGCAATAAGTAAAAACTGCACGGCAAACACCGAACACAGATTGTATTTGCTGTGTGTGCTACGGTGTGTTTTCAGGTTACACCGTAACACACTGTGTTTGAGGTTAATTTGCATCTGTACCAGCCGTCAGACTGGGCGAGAACAGCTTAACACTTTCACGGCACCTTTGCAGAAAAAGCAAATTAATTCTGGTGATAGTTTTAGGTCTAAAATGTGAACACAATGACGAGATAAAGAAAGAGAGAGAGCGTGAGAAAGAGAATCAGAAACAACCGATTAAAAGAAAGGATATAAAGTTTACTGACTAAATCTAAAGTCTGACAGACACATTTTTATTAAAACCAGGATGAAAATATTCAACCATGATGTAATTTTCACCGTTAAAGCGACACCTGTTCATGCATGTATCTCGGACCCCCACAAACAGACCCCAGCTCCAAACCCTGCTCCGGTTACTCTACACCACGTATCAAATTCAGCTCTGATTCCACAGAACCTGATCTGTGTCTGTTGACGCAAATGTTTGGGGAAAAGTTTTGTTTTGTCTCCATGGTTTTGCTGTTTCCTGTTTTTCATGTTACATGGGGGTGATACACGCAGATTGTGTGACTGTTCGTACATCTGCATTATTTGTATATGCACAGGAACATTGTGTATGTTTGGACTATCCAGGGCACTATCTAGGGTACTAACTACAGTACAATGGTTTTAGGGATAACTGCATCAATCTGTGTGTACTTGCTCTTCTTCCTTAACATACATTCTTTAAAGCGAAGCTAGTTTCACAAAAAATGATTGTACATTAGACAAAACCACTGTTAAAATAAGTGTCCTCTTACAGTGATCTTACAAGCATTACTGTTCATGATCAGATCAGATTCCACGCTTCATAAGTCACACAACTGCTTTGAAATAATACTCTATTTATTCTTTTTGAAGAGAGACATTAAACACACACGCCGTTCAACACACAGACGCCACAAGGTAAGAAGTTCAATGTCATTTCAGGATGAGTGTGGCTGTGATTTAGCCCAGACCCACATACGGTTTAAAAAAACTGCTCTTGCAGTTATGTTAGTAAAACTTAGTTGATGTTGTCTATATGTGTATATATTAAAATGTTAACCTTAAGCTGTTAGTGGAATATAAAAAAGTTACAGAATTAAAAAGTCATTCTTGTTAGGAAATATTAAAGCAATATCAGAAATACAGAACATGACGCTTTTGTTTTGTTTATGTTATATGAATGATCATTGATACAAACAGGGGACGCATAAAAGGATGCAAAAATTGCACAAGAATCCAGCAAACCTGACAGTCTATAAGAAACAGACCCGTTTCTCTCTCTCTGTGTGTGTGTGTGTGTGTGCGTGTGTGTGCGTGTGCGTGCGTGTGTGTGTGCGTGTGCGTGTGTGTGTGTGTTGTGTGTTACGTCAAACTAAAGGATCGGCGGCGTTTATGGAGACGCGCGCGTGTATCTGCGCTACAGGTCGATCGATATCTGTCACATTTAGAGACCCCGGGGGCAGGAGATCCCCACGAGGGTCCCATCAAAACAACACCAACACGAATAACGTGAACAGTTCAATTTACTAACCCCGTAACGCGTTTACAGTGACCCGTGCACATCATCTACTGAATAATATCCAAATGCGCCCCCGCGCCCCCCGTGCGTTTTGTGAATATGAACGTAGCTTGTCAAGATCACCAGGTAAGATTAATGTTGGGTATCAGTTCTGGCGTTTCCAAAACATTATCCAGCCTAGCAGCTGATGTCAAACGCTTCAGACAATGAGCACCAGGAAAACAGGAGACAAAGCGCCCGTGTGGGCTTTCCAACAGTTACAGTGGACGGCAATAACCATCTACAAGTTATTCTTATAAAGTACTGGAGTTAAGAGGAAAGTATGAGTGATGCATTTGACTGCAAACATAACAAACGTGTTCAAAACAACATGCAGGCATTCATACTGTAATGACACGCATAAGAGCCCCAAGCCCTCGAAATGGAGACGTGAGTGTTTGGAAAACATTAACCTTAAAAACGAGAGCAAAATAATCCACACTCAAAAATCAAAGTTAGCCGATGACCCCCAAACACACAGAGCCCGAATGAATCGGTTCTCTATATCCAACACGAGGGCGGAGCGGCGGTGCGCTCAACGCGTCCAAAAATGACAAGCGTTTCTGAGCGTTTGAGTCCCGCGCCAGACAGAGAGCGCACGACGTACCTTCATCTCCGCGTTAATTTCCCTCTTCACCGGGTGAGCTGGTTTCCTGCTTCTCTTGTTTTCCGGGGGTCTTCCCTCTTTCTCCGTCTCAGCCATGTTTGCTTTAAATCTCTGTCAATATTTGGGGGGTGAAAACCCGGGGGCGCACGGCACCGAGCGAGGCGGGGCCGTTTCAGAGTTGCGGAGTGGCAGCGAATGGCAAGCGCGCAAGACGCCCGGGTGAAGTTGCTTCTGCGGGTGATGGTGCTGCTGCTGCGGGCTCACCGTGCCCGGTCGAGTCAGCCATCTTCTGCCTGCTGTTTCTCCGCGGTCTGAGCGTGATCCGAAACGAGCCCTCACGGAAAGCCAACCGAGAGGTTGGGAAAAGCGAGCCAGACGGGGGGAGTGGCCTGCGCCGTAACTCTATACTGCAACGCGGATCCCGGGAAAGCTATTTCCTCCCCAATTTTCCACAGATCGGTTTTCACTCCGGGCTCCACGCGTGGCGGAGGTTGTTGTGTTATCATCGCGCGTTACCCCGCGCGCCCGGCGGGTGTGATTAATGTTGCCGTACGAGACCCTTCATGAAAACAGAAGTTAAAGGGTCTTAATAATGTCCTATTAATTAAGCACCTTTGAAAGTGTAGCTTTATCATAATAGGTGATACTGTTTAGAGTAAAATATGGAGATAAGTTGTTGATCTTTTTGGAATACACAGAAAGATTCATCTGCAAAAATGGCCCAATCTGATCATTCATCTCACCATCAACTTCATCTCTGAAACTGCGAACAAGGCTTTTCTCTAAAACAGACACTGTATTTGTTTACATAGTGAGCAGGATGCTTCCAGCTTGTGTGTTTCCTGGGAATCAAACCCATGACTTCAATTCCAGCTAACAATTTTGGGTTGCAAGAACATTTTCCTAATGTTTACATTAAGTAATACAATAGTTATTTTGAAAGTTCTAGTAGTGTTCATAAGTCCAAAAAGTTTTGCCTGTTGTATTAATGTTACTTTTTGTTTTAAGAACGTTTTTTCAACTTCTAATCTTGTAACGTTTTTAAAATGTTTTACTAATATCTTAAGAATATGTTTCTGCACAAACTTGTTTAAGAACGTTTAAAGAACATTAGCCAATGTTCTGTAAATGTTCCCTGTTAGCTGTGTTGCTATTGCCTTTGGGCCAAACCTGAGGTTCTTGGAGATAACTGCACTTAAAGATGAATGTATTGTGTTGAATGAACCATCATGCAGACTGGATGTGTGTCAGTTAATGTGAGTGTTTCTTCATCCACTGAAATCCGCCAGCACATCCTAAATCAATTCCCAAGCGTCGCCCATGTAGGGCACAGTGGCAGAAGACCATCTTCTTCTCTGGCTTGGACCAGAGGCCAACGTCCTTGACGGCGTATCGGCGTCCCATCCCAGATCACTAGCAGATGCGCGGCTGCCTGAATGAGTGCATTGTTTAGCACAGTGCTCTGGCAGTCCCTGCCGAACATTAGCCCACGATAAACAGTTACATGCTAGCAGGGATCCCGTTACCCTCTTGATACCAGAGGAGGTGTTTCAATCCTATTCTAACAGGCCAAACTGTGTTTTCTCCAGCAGGGATTGGCTTTCACTCCGATTCGATTCCATAGCTCTTAGCATTGTGTATCAAGGGCAGAGGAATATGGTTTGTAAACACAAGTAAGGCCCTAATATGCAATGACAAATAAGATTAGAGGATGGAATTTACGTCTCTTGGGAAACGCCTGGTGGAAAAGTGCGGTCATGAGACAACATCAGCTTTTTCGGTTCTCATTGTAATCCCTGCTTGTTTATACTGTGTGTGTTGTGTGTGTGTTGTGTCTGTGCATGTGTCTCCATTTCAAAAAAGATACTTATGGGATTTCAATAAAAGGGAAGCATTACAAAAAGAATTAAAAGTAGATGTAAAACAGCTGCATGTAGAGGCCGTCGCTAGTTAGTGAAAAATAAACATTCGTTTTACAATCACAAGGACTGATGAAGCTTTGAAAAACGGAATATGTTCTCTAAGTTTCCTGTGTGTGTTTGTGCATCTCATCGGAGGCAGTTTAAACTCTCTCACATGCACCATGCTGAAGTTTTTTAGCAATTGCCTCCCATCACTGAGAAACTGAGGGACTCACCTCACATGATCTTTAGATGGAGCTCATACTGCCTGCGGCTCTTTGCAAAATAAAGCTGTACTTAAACACACAGCGACCACTAGATGAGCATCAAGCTTGTTTCAGCTCAGCCTCTTTAAAAAGTATGAAAACAGACATTTAAAAATGCATTTAAAGTATTACTGCAAATTGCTTTTAGTGGTTGGTAAAGATAGGAGATTTATTTTACCTTTAATGCACTTTAAACAAACTTTTTAAGACAGGCACAGAAATAAGGATCTGGGTTTTGATGATAGAAATTCTACATCAAACATAAACTTTGAGGTTTCACCATACAGACTTACTTAAACAAAAACCAAAGCTTTATTTCCACAAGCCTGTTGTCTCATTAAAGAGTTTCCTTTTTCAGAAGAAGCTGAAGTCTTCCATCACACCAGATCTTAAGCTTTGATGATACAACAAAAACAGCTTGTTATACTGGTTACAAATGTCAACATCACACTCAAAAGAATCTTTGGTTTTTTGTTTTGTGAAGTTTAGGCTCGATTAAATTATTCTCTTCTTTCCAAAAGAGAAAGAGTGGATGAAGAAACTGATAGGCAAATAACTGCACTGCCTTATTGCAATAAATTGCATGATTACAGGTGAAATATATGTGGATTTCCCAGGATCAGAGATATGCAGAGCAGAAATCATGAAACAGAC
>JBAJNP010004769.1:0-19859 GCA_036877545.1 Yasuhikotakia modesta | reverse complement strand
TTAAGCTTTGATGATACAACAAAAACAGCTTGTTATACTGGTTACAAATGTCAACATCACACTCAAAAGAATCTTTGGTTTTTTGTTTTGTGAAGTTTAGGCTTGATTAAATTATTCTCTTCTTTCCAAAAGAGAAAGAGTGGATGAAGAAACTGATAGACAAATAACTGCACTGCCTTATTGCAATAAATTGCATGATTACAGGTGAAATATATGTGGATTTCCCAGGATCAGAGATATGCAGAGTAGAAATCATGAAACAGACGACAAGTAGGTCATGACAGATGACAGGAAGTGAAGGTGTTAGTTGATAAACAAGCAGAACTTCTGAGAAGAAAAATGTCTGGTATTAAAAAACAAACCAACAAATCTAAAGTGCTTTTCAAAATACAAAACTACTAGGAAAATGAAAGTTGGACATTGTCAGTAAAATGGTGAAGATTGTGCAATCTGGCTAAAATTAAAATTGTGCAATCTGGCTAAAATTATTTGTAAGAATAGACCAGTTCACAGATGCTGGTTCTGAATCAGTGCAGAAGTCCAGCTATTGTGGATTATTTTAGATTTTAAGGTAACTAAAACCCAGCGACAGTGTTATGAAAGCATGGTTGTGTAATAATCTGAAGGGCAAACAAAAGAAGAGAAGATTTGTTGTTTAATTGTCAAGAAATTACGACGGGGTATAATTTCCATTATGACCCAATGGCCCATCAGCAAAACACCGTCTGCTGTCTTCTGGTGAGGAACTTTTGAATCAGTTTGCTGTATAATAGATGAGTGTGAAATGTGAGATTCGTGTGTCATGTGTTGTCGATTAAATTAATGGGACCAGGTTTAAATAAAAGGTCAAATTTATTGAATTTCTAAGGAAGAGGAGTGCTGAGACCGGAATATTTCTCTCACACACAAACGCTCACAGACACTGCATGCCTGCATCACTAATACTGATGTGTGTTTGTTGGTTTTCTCAGGCCTTTAATGTCTGTACCCCAAACTTTGTTGACTATAGGATTGAAAGATGTAGGTTCCTGGTTGCCAGATATTTAATCTGCAGGAACGTTGTGAGAATGTTCTCTGTTAGCTTGTACTGGAAAACACTGCAAATTTTGATTTAGTTTCACTAAAAAAATCTATAAACAACATACAAGACAATCTTGCTTTTTTAAAAGCTATTTATTAAAGCAAACAAACTTAGACTCAACTAAAAAAAGATTTTAAACAAAATGAAAGTGTTCATAGAAGTGATTAATACATTTCCACCTATACAATCTGGCAGTGGTTACATTCAGGCTACATACCTTAAAAGCCAAATGTATTTTTTTTACTGCAAATAAGGTTTAATTTCTGAATCATGAAGGCGTTTGGTAACGAAGGGGTTAAACGCAAAGTCTTTGCGACAGGCCGTAAAGCGATCATCAAAATGGCGACCCGGTGCACTTTTCCAAAAGTGTAAGTTTGGTTGTCAAACTGGACAATCAGTAAAAAAAAACAACCACTCTTGGGCTGGATTAAGACACTTTATTAAAATTCAGACGTTTAAATAAAGGGACGTTTGTATGGAGAAAGACGATGTTATATAAGCTGGTGACATTAGAGGACAGAGGGTGTCAAGATATCTCTGATGTCAACGATTAAAACGCTCCAGCACTTACACTTCTTTAACTACCTGTTATTTTAGTTTAATTTGTTTATGAAATGGCTTGGAGGTCACGGATGATTTGCATTGGACGGAGGAGTCTGAGTATTTTCTCCAACCCGTCTCCCTCTAACTGGACCAAAGTTGTGTCAGATGCGGAGAAGATCGTCGGATATCCCACGTCGTTCATGAGTTTGAGATGCTTGCTGAGCGACGAGCTCAGCAACGTGGCCATGCAAGTAAGAAAACTGGTTGGGACGAAGCATCCTCTGCTGAACACCGCCAGGTAAATGCATGCATGTCTGTATCTGTCAGTTACAAGTTTCTTTATGGTTGAAGGCAACTTGCATTAGTGTTAAAGACAGTAAGTTGGTATGTATGCAAATATGTCACTTCCAAATGCTTTGCTGTTTATAAATGTTGCTATGAAAACTATTATTGACCTGATAAATGTTTCAGGATAGTCAAATACTGAGAAAAGTTAAGATTGCTGTGATGTTTGTGGTTTTAATATCATAAAGTCAGTTTACTTTATGATGGCTGAGTTCATTATTTCAGAGTAACTTTCTATATCACTTTAAACTTCAATCCGTAACTTTTTTTGTTGAAAATAAAAATTTTTTTTATTTATCAAGCACAGATCAGTTTTCAGACCAGTCTTCTTACCCTGATTCTCAATGATACGTTTGTAATAATGATTTACAACTTCACCTGCTGGGTTTGATTTCCTGGGAAATGTCAGATTGACTTTTGGTTATGTAAAGCGGTTAAACAGAAATAAGATCCGTCTTCCAAACCGTTTGTGTCGTGCTGAAATGGTGGAAGACTTGTAGCTTACGTTTACCTAACAGTTGTCTAGTTTCTAAACGTATTCACAAAAAAAGCGGTACCTCACACAGCCGAGGTCCAAGGTGACAGTGAAAAATGTTATAATAAGAGAGTTTTTGTCTCACGGGTCTTTGATCATTTGTCCCGCTGGATCCTTAGAAGCCAGTTGGTGCTGTGAGTTGTGTGTGTTATTTGTGTGTTATATTTTAAGAAATAATAGAGATGCGAAACACAGATGCAAACCCTGATGCTGTAAGACACAGAAGCTCATACTGATTTGATACTCTGATTAACATGCATTATAGATTCTGTGTGTGTGTGTTTAGTGTTAGAATACAGTATGTCCTCAATTGTGTTCATGTTTCTCTGTAGGGGGTTTGTGTATGACAGCCGGAACAATCTACAGATGCGAGGTCTGGTGGTTCTGCTCATGTCAAAAGCAGCTGGTCCAAGTCCCAGCGCCAGTGACCCGATACATGACAGTATGATCGGCGGCATATATCCCAGGTAAAGTCTCGCTCTCTCTCTCTCTTTCTATCTCTCTCTCTCAGAATCATGGGGCTTGTAGCTCTACTCATTATATATAATGTATATGAAAGATATATGAAAGATGACATTCCAAAAAACACATTAAAGAATAAAGTAAAATTACATTTTAGTCAAAAAGATAACAACTATGTCTGTGTCTTTAAAAATCTCCACATGCTGTCAGATGAGTCACAGTTAGACGTCCATGTTTCATGTTTCGATCTTTCTTCTGCTCCTCAAACCTTTTGCCTAATGCAGTTTTTCAAATGTCACCTGAAGCCAGTTGAGACGTCTTCTAAAACAAGCAAGTTAAAACTTTTTCCTCTCTGGCAACAAAATGTATTTATTTTGTTCAAAACTAACATTGACTTCAGAGAGACAAGGTTTATGGGAAAACAGCATCTATGGTAACTGTGTTTGCGTGTGTGTTTGTGTAATAGACAGGTCGGTGGAAACAGGATATGAATCTGCACAGGATAAATTATGTGCAGTTAAGGATACAAACTTGACAGACGCACAACACACACTTGTGTAACCACATCCACAGATTGCTTTTCAAAAGGCTCTTGCTTTAAACAGACTGGTGTGTGTGTGTGTGTGTCCATATCCTTTGGCTGCAGTGCCAGGGAGTTACCAGAAGCGGCTGTTGTACTTGGCAGTGTGTGTGTGTGTTTGTGAGCTCTTTGAATGAACTCTTTCTCTCTTGCTGAGCGAGGAAAGAGAGTGTCAAAGCAAGTGAGTGGAGGGACCAGCTCTCATCACCACACTTCTTTATTTTCTCTCTCGTTCTCCTGCTTGTACAACCCCACGTATCAATCCACAGCCGTCTGTGTAGATGTTACAGGAAGTGACCTCATAGTTCCACAGCTGGAAGGTGGGTGTCATGGAAACAGGTACTTTAAAACGTACTTTAAATGGTTGGTACATTTTGGCTCACAAAGTAGAACAAATATTAACGTGTAAGAATTTTTTGTGCTTTCATGCTTAAAACACAAAGGCCATATTTATGTCCTTGTATCGCCTGTTGAGAAACATATGACACTCTCTCTCTCTCTCTCTCTCTCTCTCTCTCTCTCTCTCTCTCTGTCTTCAGTCTCACACACACACACACAATTGTAAATAAAGTGTATTTATTTTGCTATTTACGGTCTTATAATGTATTGTTTTTTATTGCTTTTAGCGTTTCTTTTTTACACCTGTTGTGTGGGGCCTTTTAAAACAACTTGCAACTTGCTTTTGTTGAGAACCACTGAGGTAAATGTCTGAATTAAAATGACTGAACGCCATCACGTGTCCCTTAGGCTGAATACGGCAGCCTGAACACAGAGAAGTGTTAACCTACAGCTGGAACATCTCTGATCCTTTATTAAAACTGTGTTTGTGTAAAATTGTGTTGTGTGCCACAGTCAGTGATGCTTTTGCAGGGATGACATGTTGACCTGTTAGGTGTTGTGCTGTATGTATGCAGACACACTCTTCAATGCGCTTCAGTGTTAAATTAGAGCGCCCAGAGAAAGGGGGCGTGTCAGGGGGGCGGAACCCCTCTGCGCCATGGCATCGGTTGCTATGCAACTGAGTCCGAAGCTATTTATACTCCCTGTGCTGCCCCTCCCACCGACTTCTAAACGCACAGACGGCGCGATAGCAGATTTGAGAGGAAAATGAGATTTCGATTCAAATTTGTCTGTCTGCACACAGTCGAAGCCAAAAGACTGAGTGAGACAACAGCCTTAAAGCATCATTTTATAAGAAGGAAAAACTCATTCAAACACCGTTTACAAATTGTGAATTTCAAATGATGATTTATGATAAATGCTTCAGAAAACAAAAAGTAGAATTGCAGAAATGCTGTAAGCGTAAATTTAAGGCTCTTTAAAAGTATCTTTGTTTCCTCCGTTTGTTTTCCACTCAGCTGTGGCAGAGGTCACCCAGAAACCTGATCTCAGGTCAGTGTTGAGCTGCCCTGACTGAAACTGACTGGGATAGTTGCTCTGCTTTAATGGATGTGTGAAGAAGACACACTGAGAATGATTGAACCCAGTAGATGTTCCATTAAAGAAACAGAGTTTAATGACAACACAAATTCCTGCAGTGTTTGTAATTACTGAAGCATTGGCCAGCATATATGTACACCACAGCTCCTCTCGTACCGCCATACCAGACAGAATCCTTTCATCCAACCCACTTTTTCTTTATTTTCTTACCCTCTTTCGTTCCCTCACTCTTAAGGAGGATAAGTGGTCACCAGTTTTCCTGCCTGGAAGAGTTGCAAAGATGGCCGTTGAGTTTGGAGAAGTTCTTATTGAGATCCCAAACGATTTGTTGTCCAATAGTAAACAATGTCTATTTCTGTATTTTGGACAGTCAGCGTAACTTGGCTGAGATCACAGAGCTGGTCCACACGGCGTTCCTGGTGCATCGTGGGATTGTTAATTTGAGGGATTGGACGAACTCAGACGGTCCTCTGAAAGACATGCGGTTTGGGAACAAGATGGCTGTCCTGAGTGGTGATTTCCTGCTGGCAAATGCTTGCACAGGATTGGCTCAGCTCAACAACACTAAGGTACTTCAGTTTCTTTGTACGTCTCAGACCAGTTTGTGTTCATGTAAACCATTTGTAGTCTGATTTTAGTGAACAGAGTAAACAGAGTGGCTCTGTGGTGTATTACAATCGTAAGAGTTTTATCCATGTCTGGAGACACATTTGTAATAACCCTAAACACCTAAATAAAACAGTTTTTGTGGTGCAGGTATGACACATTTTCTGTCAACTTTTGTTTGTTTTGGTGTTAAACACGGAGGGAATAAATTAATTTAATTAATTAAATAAACTAATTGGTTTTCTGCATAAAGACCTCCCTCTGCGCTGTCTGTGTGTCTGTCTTTGTGTCTGTCTTTGTGTCTGTCTTTGTGTCTGTGTGTCCCTCATTCTCTTTCACTGTGTGTGTGTGTGAGCGTGTGTGTGAGCGTGTGTGTGCGTGAGCGTGTGTGTGCGTGAGCGTGTGTGTGTTTGACCGTGTGTGTGAGCGTGTGTGAGCGTGTGTGAGCATATGTCTCCTACACCCCTCATTAACTGTCAGTGTTCTCCTCCAGCTCTAATTAGAGTTGCAGTCAAAGCACCGTCTAACCCAATGCGGCCAGCGGCCCGTCTGTCTCTGGCTGTGCAGGGTCAGAACCACTCACAGAACATGCTGTTGAATATAATACAGTTTGGATTTGAGATGATGGTGGAATGTTGATAAATCCTGTTTTAAATCTGTGTTTCTGATCCTCTGCTTTTTTCTGTACCAGCACTGTCCTGTCTTTAACAAAAACGTGCTTTGTTATCATCATAATTAAATTCTGTTTTATAGGTTTAATATAAATATATCTTAGATTTATAATATATGCAATATATATACTATCTAATTTATATAAGTATTCTATGTAGGCTTATTGCAGCGTTGCCAGATTTGTGATTTTTTTTGGACTATTTAGAAAGATTTCAGTTGTAGGGTTGCATTTTTTTCTGCCATGCACATTTTTGTTTGTAGACTAAAGAACAATGAAAATTGATCTGTTTCTACAGGCTATGAATATCTGGCAACCCATCTTATTGGGTTTGTGTTCCCAATAATAATGATCATTTAATATGTACATTTAGAATAATTTAATTTTATTCAGAATATTTAATGTATTCTGGCTTGTGCCGATGAAGGGGTCCCTGAGCCCAGCTGATGGGGGTTAAAATATCACATGTTAGATAAAATTAACAAACTGGATAAAACGGGTTTATTTGCACTTATAGAAACTGTATCTTCTCAGGCTCTTTAACACACATGAACTAAAAGGCAAAATGCTGACAGGATCTGTCACCAAGTGTCGTTCTTAGAAATGCAGATCTCCCCACAGAGGAAAACAAACACATTTCCTTCAGCGTAGCCTCAGCGAATTGAGGCTGTTGGAATTGAGGCAGCGAATTGATCAGTGGATTGTCACGACTGATGTATGAACAGACTGTCTCAGCTGTGAGACAGACGAACCACGCAGTCCAACTGCCCTCCTGATCGGATCACTTCCCATGTGTTGTGCTCTAATGGAAGTGTCTTTAGGGAGCTGGTGTGCTGACTGGACTTCAGGATGTCAGATTGGTTTGGTGTGTTCTGTAGCGGTTCTGTTGGTTCTGTAGCTCCTCCTGGTGGAAGAATCTTACATTTTGTAGACCGGGCGGCTGTGTTTTCCTCCATTTCATTTATTTATAAATAGTTATTTCTTTATTTTAAGTTCCAAGTTAAAGATTTATGTGAATGTACACAATATCTTAAATGTTATGAGAATATTGTATATTATGTTTCAAGCTAACACAGTGATGTAGAACATCTGTTGCTTGGGTCAGTTATACACCAGTTGTGCAGGGAATCCTGATCAATGCAACACTGTTATCTAACAAAGTGTCCAGCCAATCAGATTTTAGACAACTGAGCTGCAAATTTGCTATTGGAAAGTAAGAATGTCACACTTTTCAGAAACTTTCAGAAAAAGTAACAGTGACGTATTTTGATGTTTTGAGCATCCGTCTATGTAAATGTGCACATGGCCTGTGGTTCAGTTAGTGTGAGTGCATTAGTTTCAAAAATCAGTCGTCGCTCTCCACAGTGTTGCGTTTTCCCCCTAAATGATATGTATGATGTATTCTGGCTTCGAGTGGGATCCTGACTGTGTGTGTGTGTGTGTGTTTGTGTGTGTGTGAGGGAGAGAGAGAGAGGGATTCTGGCTCGACACTAGCATAAACGGTAAAGGGATCCGTGAGCGGCTGTCTCCTCTTTCTTCTCCTCATAGACCTGTCGGCGAAACACGACTCCGGCTGGATTTGGGAATGAGACGAGACGTAGAGAGGGCAGCTTATCTGATACTTTCCAAAAAAAGCCCCCTACTCCACACACACACACATACTGGAAACACAGACGTACACAAACACGCAGATTTCACACACACACTTTAATTTCTCCCAGTGTGGAGCTGAACATCTGGCTGTGCTGGGTTTGGGTTTGAGGAGTCAAGTTCCCTCAAGGTTCCTCAGAGATCCAGTTACTCAGAGGGCAGAGCGAGAAAGAGTGAGAAAAACAAAGTTTCACAGAGAAAGTTTGGGGAATGAGAAGAGTAACATAATATTAAAAATGAGGGAGCGCTCGTGTGTCTGGATAGAAAGTCTCTGTTGTTCCAGTTCTCCAGAGACTCTGTTTGTGGTCACAGGATTCAACAGGCAGATCTGTTGCAGAATAAAGAAAAAGAGCGTCTTGGGGTAAACAGGAGTGGAGAGGGTATTCTTGGGCAATTGATGGAAAAGTTCAGGAATCCTGGGATTAGATGAAGGACTCAACTGTCAGTGATTTAGCCCAGTAGTTTGTTGAGTGGTGTAGCTGTAACAGAGTAGCGCCCCCTTCAGGAGCACCTAATAATGTATGATTAATCCCAATGGGCCTCACCTTCCGATCATTCCAATGAATTGTGTGAATATTATATCTGAATATGTGCTGTATGAATGTTTAGGATATTCCGCTTGGGATCCTTTGGGATGTAATTCCAATTTATGACAGAAATTTCATAAGGAAGTTTGTTCAAATGATTTATTCTTAATTGATGATTATGATTCCCTTTGGAATCGTGGCCTAAAAGTTGTTGGTGTTGTTATTAAGATCTGTATCCCAGGATATTACACTGTTTTGACTGATCATCTGTTTAATAACTGAATTATTTTGTCTCTTCTGGATGCTCTTTAAACTAAGTGGACTGGAACATTTGGTTTCCTGTATTCTCCAGCAGCTCATGTCCTAATAAACACTGATTCTAGAACAGATAATGAAAGTCTTGTATCAACAGGATTGTTTTTTGAGTGGTTTAATTAATGGGCTACAGATGTTTCCTCTGTAAACGTTCTGTAAATGTTCTGTTAATGTTGTTGTTTGTTGTAGGTGGTGGAGCTTATCTCCAGTGCCATTGGAGATGTGGTGCAGGGAATTTATCACGACAGCTCTGGTTCTGCAGAGGTACGACTTTTAGCCACTGCAGTTACACCATGTTGCCACCAAAGTGACCTCAAGCAAACGCTTTATCCTAGACTTGTAAATTGTTATTTACTAGCTACCATTTTTTTCTTGTTTGCAACTTCTCTTCAGTAAACCATCGATGCTCATTTTAATAGCATTTCTCTGTTTTTGTGTTCTGGAGGAGGACAGTCCAACAATTGCAGCATGGGAAGACCAAACATTTCTGTCTCACGGTTCTTTGCTTGCCAAGAGTTGTCAGGCGGCGATGGAGTTGGCCAAACACAGCGCAGAAGCCCAGAACTTGGCGTTTCAGTACGGAAAACACCTCGCTTTGGGACACAAGGTGTATAAACATTCCTGCACTTGTTAATCCTGGACACAAGCTCTGTCTTTACAAGCCATTTCAGTGCCATTAGGTTTATAGATTTTCTCATGTTTAGCTCTTTGGGTGGAAATCTTTCATTGATTTCTAACACTTGTGGATGTTTGTGTTGTAGCTAAACTCTGATCTCCAGCCGTTTGTGAAGAGTGGGTCAGAACCGGCCGTGTTTAGTCTGGACTCGGCTCCTGTGGTGTTCCACAGGCAGATCACGGGCCCAGAGAGATGGAGGAACCAGCTGCAACAGGTACTGAACAAATAACATCATAATATTTGAGCTTCACGTATCACTGAAGTCATATTTCACAGAATGAATCATTTTATATCACAGTAAATATAGGCATCATTTCTCAATATTGTTATTTTTTCTAAAACCTTTATAAAACAAATTAATATTTGATAATGCTTATTTTAGTTCTCAATTTTTTATTGTTTTCTTTTTATCTGTAAAAAGATTAAATGCTGGATTATTTTCTGTACATACTGACACCATTGTTATCAATACAACTTTTATTAATATATTAATGCAACAATATTAAACCCTCATCTTATATTTGAAATATATAACTCTGCAACAGATAATATTTTATATTATAGGATAATAAAATTCTTACTATACACACAAGAAAACATACAGTTGGACACACACCTGTGTGGAGATATAAGGGCTGTTAAAGCAGATGGTCCCTCAAAAGTCATCAGGGCTGTGTTTCATTCCGCTGTACTGAACTGTAGTTGAAGCTCTTGCTTACTAGACAGTATTTCTCATTAACTGAAGTGATTCAATAAGATTTTAGCCTCTCGTCTGATGGCAAAACTCTGCCGTGGTTCAGATTTCATTGTGTCAGCATCAAATTTTCTCTGTTCTGTTTAGGTTCAGAATATGGCTAGACAGACTGATTACACAAAGGTGAGTGACTTTTCTCTCAGACAAATATGAAGCAAAGATTAACCATGTTAGTGTGTTCAGTTGTTTTACATTTAAAGCCCCTTTAACTTGTTGTTCACCGGGCAGAGTTGGACACTAAATAAATTGATTTTTTTGTTTAGACAATGAATGAGCGAGACTGTCTATCAAATTCAACAGAAATCAATGCTATTGGTCAAACCACTAATCAATGAATCCAGCCACAGTTCTTTGAATGAAATATTCATACAGTAACGTCACAGATCATTCCCATCGTGTATGATTGTGTTTTTTATTAACAGAGAGAAGGTTTAGGTGATCATAAATATCATTAGATCTGTATAAAAAACATATGAACTTACTAATGTGATGAGAAGTTGAGAAACATGGTTGGCAAAGTCAGAAGGAGATGATGATGATGAAGATGAGATGGAAGAGGTGATGGTTGGGGGGGCAGGAAGAGGAGGAGAACGCAAGCAGCTCGGGTCGCCGTGGAAACAGGATATTAGGGGATGGAGTGGCAGGTTTATTTGTAGAGGAGACAGAGAGACTGTTTGACAACAACATCAAGCAAAATTCTCCTTCAATAGGACACACACCACACACACACACATAGACACACACCACACACACCTCTCAGTATAAACTCGTCAGATTGTTTTTCTCTATAACGGTGTGAGATGCCTCTCAGGTGGATCACAGGGTCAGATTGTTATCTGTCAAACTGCAAACGTAGGTGGAAAAAGCTGAAACTAAATATATTCTGTGTGACAAACTAATAACTGACTTTACATGATCCTGTACCAAAGTTTATATCCCTTTTTGATTGTTTTTTCGCTTCTCTATACATTGTATTATAACATTTTTGCTTGGTTGTAAGAATGTTATTCAAACATTTTTGTAATTCTGAAACTTTTTGAAACACTCCACTAACTTTAATGTAACTTCTAGAGAATGCTGGCCAACGTTCTGAGAACGTTCACCGTCAGCTGAGGGACTCTTTCTGTTATACTTTCTCAGTTTTTAACTCTGGGCCCCCAAGGGCATCTTAGCACAACATATCCCAGAATTCATTTGGTCAAAAGGCTCCCAGAAAAACATGTTCACACAGATCACTGGAGGGCTACAAGACCACTGTCTGAAAAAGGGGGCGTGTCCTGGATTTTAGCCAAACATTGTGTTAGCCAATCAAACAGTGTGGTTTAATTTTGTTTTTTAGTTGTATTTCCTGTCCCTGAGTGATGCTGAGGTGTCTTTCCTGTCTTCTCCAGCTCAGGGGTCTGATAAAGACGGAGAGGGGTGTGAGTCAGGCGCTAGACTTGTGCAGTTACCACGGCAACAAGGCATTGGAGACCATGAAGTGTTTCCCTGCCTCAGAGGCTCGAGCGGCGCTGGAAAACTTGGCCTGTGCCGTCACCAAGTTCTGAAGATTGTTTTCCAGCTGGATATAGATATAGACTTTTCCAGAATTTTTCAGATTCTGTTGATTCTGAATGCTGAATTTAGGCCTGTCTGGACTTCTGAGAAGATGCTGTGGAGTTTTGAGGTTCTGATCTGCTGCTGTGGGAAACAGTAATACAGCTTTACAGGTGAAGATTGTTCATGCAGAACTGACATACAATAATTTCAGGTTACTGCTTCCTGTTTACTCACACACACACTATGCATTTGGTCACCAAATCAGAGTTATCTTTTAAAATAAAATTGTTAAAAAAACACTTTATTCATTGTTTCTTTTTTCTGAAGTTTAATAGTTATTTGTCAGATAATTCTCTGTGGCACCTGCCAGAGGTCAATATTTCCATACAGCACCTAAAAACGACAAACAAATATTATTGATGTCACTTTAAATTGATTCATGACAGCAAAGAAATTGATTATAAGGGAAGCAGCAACAGGCAAAGTGTAAAAAAAAGATGTTGTGTGTTTGTGCATGAGCTGCGAGTGTGTGTGTCTGTGTGGAGCGGGTGTCTATCCGTGTGTGTGTCTGTCCGTGTGTGTGTATGTGTGTGTGCGTGTGTGTGTGTGTGGGGGTACTCTGGGTGCTCCAGCAGCAGTGTTGGCAGTAATAATTAATGAGGTGTGTGTGTGTGACCCGAGTGAATGGGCAGGAAATGCGGCGGTATTGATCAGCCCAGAGAGAAGGCTGGCGCCAACCTGGGCAGCCTGCGGTTTCCCGGGTGACCATGATGGGGGGGCAATTTGGGGTGTGAATCGGGCGTAGGGGAGTGACAGTCACCACCAGCAGTCACTAGGCCACACACACATGAATTGCCTGAAGGACAGAGAGGTGAGAGAAGAACCGGGCAGGACAGGAACATCAGTAGCTCAGAACCACAAACTCTGGGTGTTTCTCTCTGGCCTGAGAGATGCTGTATGTTGGCAGAACATTCACTAAATTTGGTAGGAGCAGGAGAGGCCTCTGGTAATACATAAAACATTCATTTTGGCTCCTGGCAAACATGCAGAAACTCAGAAACACTAAGAGGACTAAAATGGCAAACAGACACAACATTCTGTCAGAGGAAAAGTTTTGAATCCTGTATTAAAGGAGGGCCTCAAATATCTGACACATCTGACCTTGAGACAGAAAGTGCCCATTTAGCAACTCCCTAACAACCCATTAGCCACCACATAGCAACACCCTAGCAACCACCCACAACATTATTGTGCCAAGCATTGCGTTAGCAGCTGTTGTGGGTTTGATCTGATAAAAATGCTGTTGAAAGAAAGCGGTAAAGATGCTTTGGATAAAAGCATCTGCCAAATAAATGTAAATGTTCTCTGAACTGTCATTTTCCTGGATTAAAAGCAGATGTTTGTGTTATGGGGTTAGACAGCTGAAAGCCAGACAGACAGTATTATCACCCTGGTAACCCGATCATGTCTCTGTTTGCGCCTGGAAATGATTTTTGTGGTTTAGCTATTCGTGGCAGTCTGAGCTTCTGTGAACGTGGTGGCTGTCGTTCACAGACAGAGAGATGGAGAGAGAGAGTATTCAGCAACGCTTTAAACTATTACAACACCCGTTTATTTCAAACAGACAGACAACTCTCCCCTCCTTTATGTGTTTGAGTTATTCTGGGACAGACGGAGGCTGATCCAAGATCAGTTTTTTGTTGTCTGTGCACTTGAAATTTGTTCTTGTTTTACGTTTTGAAATCTTTGTATGATTAAAAAAGAGTCCTGTACGACTGCAATGTAAGTCAAAATTAAGACCCAGATTTTTCCTTACTAAACTTTTAAAGTGTATTTGCTGAAAGATGATGGATGTGTCGTTTATCTCTCCAGCTCCAGATGCGCATCAGGCCCAACATTGCAGCGCCACGTTCCCGGTGAGTTTCGCTGATAAACCCAAATGTTGTTTTGATTGTTGCTTCATCTTCATAAAATCTTTACTGCAGGCGAACTTACATGGTGAAACGGATTTAGTTATTTAATGGAAACAAGGTTTCATTAACATTTGCATCAGTTGTTACATCAGATACAAATAATGTGCAACATTTTACATCCTTTATTCCTTTTTGCTTCTTTATTCATTACAAGTTAAGGTTTTTTGAGATATTTTGAGAACACCTCTGATCATCGCACCCGCATCTCAAGCATCTTAATGTGGGCATCTCTAACGCAGACATTACCAGTGCGCGTTACGGGACATTGGACACGTCGGGTCCAGCTGATGAGTGTCTGGGAACATAGTCTCAGAAGTGCCGGATCTTAATTTATCCACATTTGAATTTAATATTTTTATGATCTAATATTATCTATGTTATTATCTATATATTTTTAATATGCTATTATCTATATATTTTAATTATCTATGCGGTGCAATTATTCATAATGCATTGATAATCCCTTTATGTAATAACATACTTATGTTTTATAGTGTTATAGACCTTTAAAGTTGACTTCATGAAGGCTTGTTATATTACTGATATTATTTAACAAAATAGTTTTTAAGTTTATAGTTATAGCAGTTTAAAGTTATATAGTAGTACTATACACATCAGTAACACCACAGGAGACACGCAGGATACAAGATGGTTATAATTTATTTTTACACAAGCAGATATTATTAATAATCACATTAATACATGATTAATAATCTAATCACAGTCTATCACAACAATAGTGTCTTTGTGAATTCAAGACAAAAGGCAAACCCTTTTAAACACCATTTGTTTGTGCTTCATGTGTGACCTAAAATTAAAGATCAGATCCAGTTTGTGTCCCGCTTTACCTGCAGGGGAAACAGGAAACTGGCTGTAATATTAGATATTATATCAGGTCCATATTGAGCTCACAAAAACAGAAAGGAAATGAGGCATTATTTTTGCATTCAGTAATAAAGGTTCAGACTATCTGTAGACTATCTGACTATCTAGGGGTACATACAGATTCTCCCACTAGATGGCGCTGAATCACCATCTTACTCTTGGTTAGACGCTGATGTTCAATCACAGTTTATGGCTATAGATACACAGACTGAAGAATGTACGCATGGAAGTTTGCATGCAGGCGTTGGCTATCATTTAATCAGTTTTTTTAACTCTTAAATATAAGAAACAGCTGAGAAACTCAATGAAGATGTTATATCCTTTTATGCCATCCTTCCCAATTGTTTTTGGCATGCAGAAGAAAATGGAGAAGTTTTTTAATTTAGCAGAGTGCAAATTAAACTGTGTAGATGGATGATGTTGGATTTAAATAAAATTAATGTCAAATATATTACCGATGTGTCTCCAGTTATCTGTAGCCAACAGCGATTGGTGATGTGGCTCAACAAAGATGGAATATGCATCTTAACTGAAATGATGACACACAACTGTGTTGCATTAGCTAATGTTAATAAACTAAATTGAACAAGCAGCTACAACATTTTTAATGTTTATTTTTTATTACATCAGTGATTTAATGTGTTTAAATTCCATGCATTGACTCTGTATTGATCTCTCTGGTCTCTTTAGGGATGTGGCCATCAGTCTGCAGTCTGCTGTGTGTATATAAATAAAGAAAAAACATATGTATAATATATATATAGCTACCATTGAAACATTCTCTCTCCTGCGCTGCCCTGCTGGTAAAAAAGGTTAAAAAACATAGGTACTGTAATTTTTCAAACTACATGCTTGTATACTTTTTTCCTGTCTACTGTTCCTGTCAGACCCGTGTAGTAGTTCACACACTAACTCGTGTAGCTCACACACTTTGTAATGGTAGTACACACTTAGTTACATACTTGCTGTGGTCTACAGCTGCAGTCTGTGAGCATCAGTTGTGATGAAAGGTTCATTTACAACCTAGTGGATAATCTGTGTGTGTGTGTGTGTGTGTGTGTGTGTGTGTGTGTGTGTGTGTCATTTATTTCAGACTAGCAGTGCATTAGCAGGGCTGTTAGAGGAAGATGAGTTGTCTTTAGACAGCCGTATCTGGGATGATGGCTGGGTTGACTTGGTCATTTCTCCCTGCTCAGAGACAGCTGTACAGTGGCAGGATGGATGGAGCCATGAGGACAGGTGTCACACACACACACACACACACACACACACATCATGACGTTCTTCTCTATTGCATTAGTAACCTGTATTTTGGTGTAATAAAAAGTAAATATCTGTATTTTTAAGCATAATACTCTGCGTGTTACTTAATGGCCTCTAGAGGGCATCATTTGACCAGTCTGTGCAGGTGCCACAGGTGATTCTGCGGGTCTTCAGTTCAGGAATGTGACCAAAACTTTTACGTTTTTTGCGTAGTATAATAGTTTTATATTCTCCAGGGTCGTTTGTTTTGAGTGAAAATAAATGACAGTCACTCTCAATTACTGCGAGGAGACCTTGTGTCTATTCTTATTTGTAACATAAAGAGGTTGTTTGTAACATAAAGAGGTTGTTTGTAACATAAAAAGGTTATTTGTCACATATTTCACTTTGTTTATTTCCCTTTATTTACCATAAAGGACGCACTGTGCAGCTCGAGGCGCGTCCTCGAAAGCAGAACGTGTGCGCGCACCGGTAGCCACGGGCCGGTGACGCACGGACGCGCAGCTGCCCCGAGGCACCGCGGGTGCGTTAGTGGCTCAATCTGCGCTGAACGTCCCGCACGCCGCAGTCCGCTGCAGGACATGGGGCAAACACCGGCAGCCAGTGCTGCACTTTTCCCAGGAAGGCGCTGGAGGATGCCAGTATCCACCCCGAATGTCTTTGCGGTTCACTGACTCCGTCTGGAAGAAAGCGGTAAGATTTGACTTTGCTTTAGTAGTTGCGTTAAACTGCGTTGTTTGAACTGAACTTTGGAGCTGGAGTTAAACATCAGCCCGGGACATCTGACATCTGTCTTTAGAAAAGTTTGGGCACAAATATATGAGTTTCGTGGTTTTAGGAATAGTTGTTTTTGTTGCTATTATTTCGTTTAATCCCAAAATCTTTCCCAAAACATACAGATACAAATGTTTAGTTTTTGTGTTGAAACGTTTCTGTTTCTGTGTTAAACGCTCATAATGTCCACTGAGGTTTTGTTTATGACATACAGAATCAATATCCATTAGTAGCTTGTGAAGATTTGTACTTCAAAAGCTTTTATGTCTTCAGAGATACAGACTGTGGCTGTATGTGACAGATAATTTGTCTTTCTGTCTCCACATTTAGATATGATTCAGTTTTTGTCCTGTCACACTGTATGAGGAACAAGAGATTGTTTGTTTTTTAGATAAATTTATTATTATTTTAATTATTTGTGTGTTTTTTCTTACAGGCATGGAGCCATAGCTGAACATTAAGCATGTCTCCTCAACAATTGTTCCACTAACTGTCTCCTTCATGTTCTGGGATTCATCATGGTGTACGGGCAGGTCCTGCACAGTCGAGGTTCTGAGGAACGTTTCATCAACCTCAACGTCGGTGGCTTTAAGCAGCGCGTGGATCGAGGCGTCCTCCAGCGCTTTCCGCACACACGGCTGGCCCGGCTGCTGTACTGCAGCTCAGAGGCTGCTATCCTTCAGCTTTGTGATGACTACGCCGCAGCCGACCGAGAATATTATTTCGACCGCAACCCACGATTTTTCCGCTATGTGCTGAATTTCTATCTCACTGGAAAGATCCATCTGATGGAGGAGTTGTGTGTGTTTAGCTTCAGCCAGGAGTTGGAATACTGGGGCATCAAAGAACTTCACCTGGACACCTGCTGCAGCAACAGATTCCAGGAACAGAAAGAGTGTGCAGGAGACCACGACTGGGGAAATGATGATGACCCACAGAACCAGCTACAGGACAGCCTGGACTCATCCATGGAGGAGTTGTCTGCGTTAGATAAAGACCTGGAAAAGTTTGAGGGCACCTGGTGCTCTGAAAAACGCAAGGAGCTTTGGCTGAGACTGGAGAATCCTGGGTATTCCTGCTGTGCAAAAATAACAGCGGTGTTTTCTTTGAGTGTGGTGTTAGTAAGTATCATAGCCATGTGTGTTCACAGCATGCCTGAGTTCCACCAGGTGGATGAGAAGGAGATTGAGAACCCAGTGTTGACTGTATTTGAGACCTTTTGTGTTCTTTGGTTTTCCATCGAATTCATCCTACGATTGGCTGTCACACCATGTCTGCGCAAATTTATGTGCAACACATTGAACATCATTGACTTTGCTTCCATCATTCCATTTTATGCCACGCTGGCATTTGAAACCGCTGATGCTGAAGAAAGCGAGGAGCTGGAGAATGTTGGAAGGGTTGTGCAGATCTTGCGCCTCATGCGCATCTTTCGCATTCTCAAACTGGCGCGGCATTCGGCTGGGCTGCGTTCTCTTGGAGAGACTCTTCGCCACAGCTACCATGAAGTTGGACTTCTCATCCTGTTCCTATCCGTGGGAATCTCCATTTTCTCTGTCCTGATATATTTTGTGGAGAAAGATGATGATGAGTCTGAACTGCAGACCATACCAGTGGGCTGGTGGTGGGCCACCATCAGCATGACCACAGTGGGATACGGAGACACGTATCCCGTCACCCTGGCTGGGAAACTTATCGGAACCCTGTGCATCATTTGCGGCCTGCTTGTGGTTGCTCTTCCTATCACCATCATCTTCAACAAGTTCTCAAAGTACTACCAGAGACAGAAGGCCCTAGTGGAGTTTGACCAGCTCAACCCAGAAGATGAAAAACGGGCAGATCCCAGCATGCCATACCTTCCTATGGTAGATCTCCTCAGCCAGAAGATGAATCCTCTGGTGCACAGCATGTCTTCCAAGAGCAGCATTGGTAGCGATGGAGACATCACAGACGCTTCCAGCATTCAGGATGTAGAAAGTGTCTACCCTGCTGGAATGCAAACATCTGAGAATGCAAAATAAACACATTTCAATGCACAACCCTAGATGAACGTGAGGAAACAATAAAACAATAATAAACCTGCTGTCACATGTGAACACAAACACCTCATCCATCAGATATGCAGGAGAAGAAGACTTCAGAAACGTTATGGTTCTAAAGCTGGGTTGAGTAAATTGACAGATACTTTTCTTTTTTGTTCTCAGGGTGAAAATGTCTCATGCTTTCCATTATTTATAAATCAGAACCTGTTACAGATGCCAGTTAACACAAGGCCAGTGCCAGCGCTAATTCTTTAGCAGTAACATGTATTCAGTTCATTAACAGCAATGATTGACAGTTTTTACAGTCTGTTTAATTAAAAGCAATGACATGAGGTGCTCTTAAATGTTTCATTGGCAATGACTTCTGTTGCTGTGCATCATTTCCCCAGTGAGTTTCTGAGGGACGGAAAGACTGCATGCATATTTTAAAAAGAGAGAGAGGAGGCTTTGACAGAAAGAAACAGGAAGGAGATGTTAGCTGAATAAAGTCTTGATACACAGCATTTCAGAGTCTTTGATTTCTTGTCTCAGATCGTTGCACTGGTCCATAGAGGCATGAAAGATCTTCATCAACTGCTTTATGAAAATGCACGACTGGTTATTAAAACCTGTTTTATTTTCCTCTAAATCTTCTAATAAAAAACATGGGAAACGACTGCAATCTTTTCATTGGGAGAAAATTGTGTAAGACATAAAACTGCATTTGCTCTGCGTCTCTCTGCAGTGTGAGAAACATTTGAGATGTTAATAAGATGTTAGTTATGATTTGTATTTTGGCTCATGTGTATTATCAGAAAGAACATCAAACTCACTTCCTGTACTCTCTGTGTTGGAACCCAGTATTGCTCTCCAGTGTGACTTATGTCAGTCGCTGTATTAGCTGCAAGAAGACAAGTTCAAATGTTAGGGGTGCCTGCAGCAGTGAATGTATTAGTGCTACAATTGACGCCTTTTGGCAAGTAGCTTTAACTTAGAAAGGCCTCTGTGTGAAACATGCCCATTGATTGTGTGCTCAAGCGTTTAAGAACAGAACCGAATCCCTTATGAACGGTCCGGCCGACCCTTTTTAAGCTCAGAGATTGAATAAACTTTCAAGAGGATCATGACTGTGAATAAAATATGTATTTCTTTGGGTGCATCCTGTGTGTTTCTGGTTACAAGTGGCAGAGTTTAAAAATACTCAAGAAGAGGCTATTAAA
>JBAJNP010004768.1:19487-31964 GCA_036877545.1 Yasuhikotakia modesta | reverse complement strand
TCACAAAAATGTCATTATTTTTGTGAGTGGAATAGTAGTTTAAATGTAAAAATTAGCATAAATGGACAATTTCTTAAAATACATATTGTATAATTTTTGTTAGTACTGTTAAGACACTACAGGCAAATGTAACCTGTTTTTAATTAGCTTATAGCCTTCTTAGAGGAACTCTTTACAAACAATGTGGGCCTCACCTTAAACCATAGAGGACAACCTGGTTAGTTTTATTTTAACTGTAAAATACAACAGGTAATGACAGCTTCAATCATCAGCTGTCATTAGCAGCATGTACTGTCAGTTAAAGAGATATGAACAAATTCTCTCTCTTCCTCTCTACCTCTTCTCATTTTTACTGCACTGGCCTTGATGCATTGACAAGTTTTCAGCTTCAGCCATCATTAGACAACCTTCAGCTGCCTCCCCCAGTACAATGAAATAATGTATATTTCATTCATTTCTGTTTTTGAAATGTTTATTGCAGTGAATGGGAGAATGTGGGGAATAAAACTCACGGTACAATGAACTGAAGTCAGGAAAGATGGTGCAGTAACTGCTGTGGGTGTGACGGGTGAGAGGTTCACCAGTAACCAGCCTCTGCGTTCTTTCCTATCAGATCCACAGAGATGTGTTACATTACCACAGTAAATACCACCAGAGCTGAATGTGTGTGTTCTGCCAAAGACTCTTTAAATAAAAATTTAGTTTTTATTCAGTTTAGTTTTTATCAGTTAGAAAGCCTGATGACATACACAAAAACTTTCTCAAGGTAAACCATGTACATAAGGAACCGTAAATTAAACGATTCATAAATAAAAAAATCTACTAATAATTATATAAATAATCATAGGGAACTGTTAACTTGAGTTGGAAGCTGATCATCTTGTGGTCCAAAAACTCACTTTGTGGCCATCTTGGTAAACATTTCCACTAAGTTGTTTTGTAGACATATCCACTTACATGAGAAAGGAACTTTTAAATTATTTGTTGGGATTACATTTTAACAGCATGTCAAATAAGCAATTAAATCTAACAACATCAGACCTTATGTAGGTGGGCAGCGTATTTAATTTCTTCCTGAATAAAAATCCCTCATAGCCTCATTTGCATTTGTGTATAATTAACTATGGAAATATGTATGCAAGTAATGTAATGCATATGCATGTAGAATAAACACACAGGTGATGTCTATATCATAATGGCTTATTTAAGTGAAAGGCGGAGCTTCCAGTCCATCAGCTGCCATTCTGAGTGTTCCAATAGATGTTAGATTACTGTGAGTATTTCCTTCCTAAGTGAACTATCCTCTGACCTGTGTGTGTGTGTGTGTGTGTGTGTGTTCCCATATAAATCTGTGGCTCTGCTTTTTTGTTCCCTCTGTAGGCAGCTAAACTCCCCTCACCCTAACCAGGGCACTCAGTTTCAAGCAGGGACTACAGGCATTATGTGCTTTGTTATGATAAAGGATTTTCCTCTGTTTGTATATGTGTAGGTTTGTGTGTAACTAAGCCCCATGCTTGAGGCTATGGACATAGCTGACTGACTCTGAGCTAACAGATGCCTGACTGTAGCGATGATGACAGGCTTTGAGAAGGGGCTGATGGGTCTGTGACTGTGGCCGCCTACAGAGCACTTTGCTCAAGTGATAAGTGGGATCACTTCCCCTTTCTTCAGCCTGGTGCCCAGACCCGCATTACAGAGAACGTCCCAGGGGCCAATACTGCAGAATAACCCTCATGAGCAGCTATTATGGTATGTGTGAGCGTTTTAAGATTGAATGGAACAATTTTCCCTAGTATAAAATCATGCCATTGTGGTCCTGTAGAGTTTGGTAGCTGATTTGGTTTTTAAAATGGCTGTTTATGGATTGTTATTTTAATTTATCACATGTGCTTCAGGCAAAATACGAAAAATATATAAAGCATTTATGTTACTCCATATTGACAATTTAAAAGGGCATTCTGGGTTATGTTGTTAAAAAAATGGTTTTGTGCCTAAAACGCTAGTTTTTCATTAGCATTTTTACCCTCTCTTTGACCCTTTGAAATAAACAGCTTTATTTTTTTGCTGCTGTGCCTTTAAGACAAAGTCTATGGCCATCCTGCATGCATTTATTTAATGTCAGAGGACAACACATAATTAAAAATAATGAGAAATAAATTCCAATAAAAGGTGATTTTTTTTACATATTTACAAATTTACATTTACATAAAAAATTTAATTAGGTCTTCGATTGCGAAATGCCACTGGAAAAGATAAATGCTCAAAGCATCAATCGATCCACATTGGCTTCCAATAGTGTCAGTCAACAGCAGAACTCGCTAGTTGTTATGTTTTCTTTTACCTGCTAAAAGCCCAGCATGATAAAATGAGACATTATCTGGGGCCTATGCGCTAGAATGGCACTGTATCTGCTCTCGTCTCCATAGCGATGATATTGAGTGACACCTCGCCCTTGATTATGTTTGCGGGAGCTGCAAGTGAATCAAAAGAGCTGTCACAGTTGCACAGCGGCGCGCACCACGAGTAATCTCCACTTCTCAGCCGAACGTCCAACGCGTCAGTCTTAAGATTAAATTGTAAACATCATCGTCATGCCAAACACTGACATTTTAAATGCAGACCCATTTCTTCAGCATTACCTAACTTAATTAGAGTTAAATTCCCTTTAAACTGAGTGAGACAGATTGGGGTGAGCAATACAAAGATCCCTATTGAAGCTTTGGCTTGTTCGTTCTCAGGTGGAGAAGCAGAAGGTGATTGGAGATTCACAATTTGTCAGCGAGAACCAAGGAAACAACATATAGCCCTTGGCAAACAGCAGACCAAACACTTGAGCGAAGGGAGTCTGTGTGCCCGTAAGGATGAGCTTAGGACAATGAAAAGACAGAGAGAAATCATACAGACACAAAATACTAAGAACATGAAGGACACAAGAAAAGCGAAAAGGTACTGTAGAAGAAATGATAGGCCCTTTATCACTTCATATCCAACTCTGTTTGTCAGCTTTACCTGGGTATTAGTCAGACTCAGAAGTGAATGCCCTGCTGACACAGTTGCCATATGACCGCTGTTGTAAACTGAAATGTGACTCATCACATCATCATTTTTATCTGTACTGAAAATAAACATGGAACAGCTCAGCTGTGATTTATCACAGCAAGCTACTCGCAAACATTTAAACACCAGATTTAAACATCAGAGGGGCTTACAGTTTAATATTCAGAACTGTAAATGTGAGGATGTATAAGAAACAGTGGCTGTGTGTTACAGTGATTTTACCATAAATGAGATTTCATTGTTTATTATTATACTTCATAATTTATTTGTTTATTATCACACTCTAATAAATCATAGCTGTGATAAATTCACTGTTATGAACAGCCTTAAGTGACTTATTTTACAGCAAAATGCAATATGTTCAATGATACCAATTTTAATAAAAAAGAACTATATACTATATACATTTATGCATTTGACAGACACTTTTATCCAAGTATGCAGTTTTATCAAAACAAGTGAGAAAGAAGATTACCCTACAGACCTACTGTATTTATTTGCTGATTTATTGACCATTTACTGTTCTTTGAAATGTTTAAATAACCACATGTGGGGCCAAAACAAACTACTTGTTATTGCAAGATTTGACAAGCTGCTGTCATTCACTGTACAGTAAAATTATGTTCAGTTTTCTACAGTGTTAATCCCAAAAGATATGCAATTAAGTTTTCATCCACACAAATGATGCCACAGGTCCTCTGGTCAATGTATTGCTCTTGTGCCAGTTGTCAGGGACTTCAGTGCAATACAGTGCCACCTTGTGGAGAGGAGAATTAAACATTTATAATTATTAAGAATCCAATCCAATATGAGGTTTATTTTTTAAATTGTTATAAAATATTTTAGTTTAAACTGTATAGTTATGCACACTGTAGTACACACAATTCCTGACTGAAATGTATTGATGGGTTTAGACTGATGGATACCAATTTTGACACAAAAAAACACAGGACAAAGGGTACATCACTTTTTATGGAGCAAGTGTATCACCGAAGTTTTGGTTTATTGAAAAAATAAATCTTTCATGCTCTCTGATATGCACAGAGACACTGCGTCTATATCCAGGCAGAGAGGAAGGCAGCCAAATACTGGCTGGTCTAATAAAAAGATACTTGATCTTGAAGTATCAAATAAGAGGGGAATGATTGTTCATTGCTGTGTAAACACAAGTGGTCAAATAAACCCTACTTACCTCTCTCTCTCTCTCTCTCTCTCTCTCTCTCTCTCTCTCTCTCTCTCTCTCTTTCTGTCTCTCACTTTTATCCCTCGCCCTCTCACTGTAGTACCACATTACCCGAGTGATTTCCTCTGGAGGTACACCTGTGAAAGCGCAAGCGTGTGTCCCTGCTAGAAAAATATTGCGTTCTATAAAACTTCCCCATAATCGGGCCAGGTGCAATAAATCCAGCACAGAAATATTAAGTGGGGCTGATATTTCCTTGGCCTCTCTCCAGCGCTCCTAGTAAAAACCAGCAGTCAGAATGACCTTAGCATTGAAGATATATTGAACCGTGAGGGGTGGGGGGGAGTTGGCGGTGGCGGTGGCAGTCGAACATCCAGTCCTGTGTTTCGATGATTCCTCAATAATTACAAATGTGTTTTGCTAAACTCCATTATCAGTGTTCATTAGATACCAAATTACGCTAAACAGTGTTATGGAGGGCTGTAAAAGTGTTTAAGAGGGTTTGTAACGGTCCAGGACTTTTAAAGGGAGCACGCGGTCAAACATCAAACAAGGATAATGCAAGGACATCGAAGAAAGATTTTTGCCATTCAGAAGTACAACTTGTCCTCTAAGCCTACACTGTTCTGCATAGATCTGTGAGAATAATGGCACATCAGCCTTCACCCACACACAGAGACCCACACACATTCACCCTGACCCTCTCTAACATTCACATGCATGTACTGTACAGTACTCACAGCGCCACACGTTTTAAACACACTGATTTTACATGTACCATAAACATTATAGATAATCTGCACAACACACAAGTTTTGGCCTGCATTTGCTTTGTAAATCAGGAATTGTTGAACTCTTTTATAGTTTGTTTCTCTTGTGAAAAACTAAACAAACATATTGATGACTCATGTCGCACTACACATTTTTCTGTCCAATCAAATACTCACTGCATTGATAATCTATCATTTCTAATACTATGTGTAACTAAGTGGCAAATAAGCATCATGACTGTAACGTCTCTACGGCCTTTTAGGGTATTGAACAAAAAATGACAAACCCTTTAATGTGCCCTCCAAGCCACTTGAATGAAAAGTTCTGATAGTAACTCCATCAGCACAGGAATGAAAATGGTTTGTTAAAAGAGGTAAGAGGAATATTTAGCAAGCTAGTCAGCACTGTAAAACACACACTGTAAATATATGCTTGGATCCAGAAGTGCACACTGTAATAATATGCTGAATTTATGAAGGGGAAATGTTTTATTGATCAAGGATGAAGATACAACAGGGAATATTTTACTGCGCATCATTTTCTTGATGTGAATCCTGTGAGTGGTGAAATAACATAAAACTAACTGTTCCCAGCATGGGTCTAAACTCAAGCTTAAGACTTATTTGCATACAGGTTAAGAAAGCAGAATTAAAAAGAATAATAAATTAAAGGAAGAAATACATGTTGCTGTGGAAATAGAGATAATGAGAAACAGAATTACAATGTGATGTTCGCTACTGTCTCTTTAAACATCTTGGTTCCTCCCCCTCCCCTCAGAAGCAGCGAGAGGGAGCCGTCTCCACTCGCACCCAAAGCCTGTCCATAAACTCCAGCCTCTTCCTTCCTCCATCTGGCAGTGCATGCAGGAGAGAGAGGAGGGCGAGAGACAGAGTGAGAGAGGACCAGCGTGTGCGTGTAGCCACAGGGTTTCGAGTCACAGGCTGATCCAGGATCCCTCTGTCAGACAGAGTCTGTCGTCACGAGTGACAGAAGGAGTCTCATCCACAGAAAAATCACCGTAGAGACGGAACGCCGGGCAGCATCATCAGCCGGTGGTCGCCGCAGCAACAAGAGCATCCAAGGAGTTTCGGGACTGTAGAATCCAAAGCTGCCTGTTTGCGCTGGAGGCTCAGAGAGGGAATCTGGGGCCAATATCCTCCCTCGCACCTTCTCTGCTGCTTCACTTTGTCACTGAAGGACAGCTGTGGGCGAGCGTGGATGAACGGACAGGGATGGAGATTAAAGAGTAGACTCAGGGGGTTGTGTGTGTGGAAAAGTGTGAGAGAAATGTGTGTGCGAGTTAGTGTGTTTTTGTATGATGGTGACTGACGCGTCTACAGAACGAACAGGACTATCCAAGCTCAGCCGAGTCATTAACTGTTTTTCATTCAGCTCTGTTGGGAACAGAGGAAAAGCAAACCACTATTCCCACTGCTGATCAGGGAAGAGGTGAGAGGAAAAGACAGAGAAACAGAGAGCACTCTGTTGTAAAGTGTTCTGTATTCCCACTGAGGCTCGTGCAATTAAATCTGGTGAGCGCATTCATTTGTATCTGTTTTCATGCCCTCTCTTTGCCATCTGTAATTGATTTTATGTTGTAAACTGTAGAAAACAGGGTTAAATGTGAATTCTAATATGTGTGCTTGAGAAAAAAAGGGAATTGCAAAGACATGAAATAAAAAGGCAAACTGCTTTTCCTCATGTCTTTTCAGGTGTTTTGTCAAATTTTCTAGTGCCACGCAGCAGCGATTTGGAGGGTCAAGTTTTGCTCTTTTTTTCCCTTGAGCAAAGGACATGGATTTTACCTTCATGACTTTTGAAAAACGCACAGCTGTTTTGAAGGAAAACGGTAGCTGTTGGATTTCATACACTGTCAAAGGAAACTAGAATGAGATCCGTTTCTGTCCAACCATTTTTGAAAGTGGAGAAAAATGACCAGCAGTAAAGCCTTCAACTAAAACGTCAAGAACGTTGCAATACTGTCTGACTTAATTTCCTGAGAAGCATTTATCACAACACTTACTGTAAGTATAGCAGCAATTTGTTGACCTCTGTTATAGCTTTAATTTGATTGCCTTGGTACCATATTTTATTCTCACAAAAATAATCATGCAAGGACACACAGAGACATGTGCGTACACATAAAATTGAAGGACAAATTTTAGTTCTTTGAGCAAAAGGATTTTTTGGCAGAAATATCTGACATTAATTGCCTCTCTCTCTTTCTCTTCCAGATCCAGTTTAGAGAAAGGAAAAGTTGGAATATTTGGACACATTTTGATGCAGACTTTTTATTCAGAAACACAACAGAAAACCTCCCAGTATCAGTTCGGTTCTGGTCACCGATTATTTAAGTTATTGTTTTTTCCTTAATGAAACACTGAAAGTTATCACAATGTTTGGAGATTTCTTTTTCCATCTGTACTGGATTTTATGAGACTTCAGAATGGACTTTCTGACAACATGTGGGTCTGTCTCTGTTGCACTGTGCACAAATAAATACAACCCTCTTCATCATGAATATGTGGACGAGAAAATTTTTGCTTCATAGAGAACTGCTTTCAGCCCAAAATCACCCCTGAGGACTCGCATAGTACCACACATACATACTAAACACGTGTTACTTGCACTGATACAATGAAATGAATCACACATCTACTGCATTGTGTCTATTTTCTTTATTTTTCCTGGATTTTGGTGTGTGTTTCTTGGATTTTAAAGCCTAACTGTCCTTCAATGATTCCAGCACCTTCTGTTTCAACCACATCTGTCCCCGGATCCCTGAGATGCCCTGTGGTACACAGCAAGAGGAGGCTTGACCCCAGACCCAGCGAGGTCTCTTGGCTGCCCAGGCGTTTTTAAGATGTTGAACCCTCCCTGCGTGGCCCGAGCCCCAGATCGGATCAGTAGCACTGCGGCTCCTGGTGGCCCCAGACATGGATCGTGGCTCGGCTTGCCCCTGCCCTCAGCGCTCCGCAACACGGCCCGTGAGCAGCCTGTGAAGGATGTCCCAGAGTGGAGCTCCGGCCCGGGAACCCTCTGAGACCCCCAGTCACAGAGAACAGATCCGCAGCCACATGAAGATGGTGATCGAACAGTTGGAAGGAATTCTTAAAGAGCTGAAAGATGTGGCTCATGAACTGCGGGAGGTAAGACCAGCATGTCATTATTTCACAGTACAGTTTTAGGAAGTTTATAGGAACTTGAGGAGGCACAATTGGTGCTAAATACTAAACGGCTCAAGATTTGATTGGCCAGTTGAAGGGGCGGCAGTGTGGCATAGATTGAAAGAAACCTTATTACACTAAAAAACCCTGAGCACAAACTGCAAGACCAATTTTGCAAGGGAAGTATTAACAACCAACCAATTCACTGTCTGAATAGCCTGACTTACTGCTTTTGATTGAGGAACGGTTACTGTAAAAGGTGCCGAGAAAGAGCTGAGAGAGAGAGACTGAGACACAGATTGAGGGGGTGAATGTGGAAGGAGGTGCAGTTTGTTATGCTGAAGATGGATTATTTTTTTGTGACATGATATATTTCTGGGAATGCCAATTGTGTGTGAATGCGAACAGAGTAATTTTGAAAAGGGATAGAGGGGTGAAAATAGATATAAGGTGAGAACATAAGTGAGCATCAAAGAAAAGAAAGATAAAAAGGCAAAGAGGTGTGCTAGGTAGGAGTTGGGCTTGGCAATGCAATAGTTATGTAAGCACTTTGTAATCGGCTGGATTCCTACTGTATTCTACCAACTGCCATGGTTACAAGATGAAAAGATTCCTGTGTGTGTGTGTCTCTGGGTGCTTAGGAGAGAGCTGACAGAAGAGAAAAAAAGACAAATGTGTGCGTCTGCATCAATGTCACATTTCAGCTGAATAGATTTGAGTGTCTGTGTGTGAGCGTGTGTGGGTGCGATATGAAGGTATGAAACAGAAATAGGGAATATATTGTTTGTTTAAGAATTTGAAAGTAATGGATTAAAAAAACACAATATATGTGGGACGGGGGAGTGTGTTTGAGTTTTGCGTGCACATTCAGCTCTCTTTATTGAGATGACATTAAAAGGGTGTGTGTGTGCGAGAGTGTGTTTTTGTAATCAGTCTTGTCAAAAAGCATAGAGCATGAGGGAAGACTAATTAAATCCTTCGATTTAGAAACTGTCCTTTATGCATGTTGTTCTTTCTGTGTTAAATATTTCAGCCCACTCTGACTAGCACGCAAACTAAAATCTCTCCTAAAACTCCTTCAGCACCTTCTGAAAACATCTCTCTTGTAGCCTGCAGGCTCCCTGGGCTCCAGCATCTGTTCTCCTCCATCTTCATCCACCCATTTCGTTCAGTTTTCAAATGACCCCATTCAACCCCACCATCTCCATTCTCCTCTCGCACCCTCACACACCGTAAAGTCAGGGGAGGCCAGACTACAGCAGAACTACACCCTTAAGTCTCTCACTCATGCTCTCTATGCACAAACGTGATTGATGATGTAGGAATAATACCCGCTTCAGCTATTTATAAACACCAGGACTCGCCACGGCCTGGTAAACTGCTCTACGCCCACACTACATATGGATCCAGTTAAAAATAAAGTCAGATATCTTAAAGCTATGAGAGGAGGGCATTACATTCTGTTTGACTGTGGACTAAATGCTGATCAGTGAGGAAATTGGATGTTTGAGAATATGGGATGGCTGGAGAGCTTTACATCAGAGCAGTTTTGTTTTTTACAAAATATTTCATCATTTTTTTACCTCACGTTGTTTGAAGTCCCTCATGTTGTCTAATGACTTTTCTCTGGAGAACACAAAAGGTGGATTTAATATCCTGGGCACCTTTTGTCATATACTGTAATGAAAGTAAATGAGGAATGGGTCTGTCAACCACCAAAATTATAAAAAGCACCATAGTAAGTACCGTAAAACTCATGTGCTATATTCAAAACCATTTGTTGCCATACGATACGTTATTGCCCCCTACTTAAAGCTATTGTATGACTTCAGGAGACTTTTTGTTGTCATTTTGGACCCTGACAGTCTTAATATTACATAGTTAAAAGTGACCAGAATATTTCTTAATAAGGTGCTTCACATAGGAAGTCATACAGGTTTGGGTCAGTAAATTATGACAGAACTATTTTGTGTGACTATTCCTTTAAGCAGAATTTATCATCAGTCCAGTGTAGAATGTGGAGATGGCAAATGTCAGGTAAAATGTTTAATTCTTCTGGTCATATTATATGGGTATGTGATGAGTAGCACTAAGTGCTGAATGATACTTCAGGGATTCACTGTAATAAGGTCACATCATATGAAATGAGACTAGGCTGTAAACTTGTGTGTGAGTGTGTGTGTACTTGTACATTTATCTTTGTGAGGACTAGCGTGACCAGTTATACCTTTGGAGGACAAGGAGAAAGTAAAGTAAGGACATTTTGGCTGGTCTTCACTTTCTAACACCCTTTGAAGGGCTCTGTTTCAGCTCAAACTGTCTGGCATAGTTATAGTACATTACAGCAGCTAGTTAAACCAACTGTGCCCTTCTTAGGGCACAAAAAAATTTTGGGACATGATCGTGTGCAGGTTTATGTTATATGTGAGTGTGAAACTCTGTATTTATACCCTTTAACCCTGTTTGACTTCAGAGTGCAGCAAGTTTGTGCTGAGATAGAAAAGACTTACGTAACTCCTCAGTAACTTACATAAAACAGTGCAAACAGCTCTGAATTAATCATCAATTCTGTCATTCTGCAGAATTCAGGAGCTCACATGAGCCTGAAATCTTTTCACGTCTCCTCCCATGCATTCAAACTTTGATTCAACCCCCCAAGCTTTCGTGAGCACACTTTTTAATTAATGCTAACAGCCTCAGGCTAAGATCATCCTTGCAAACAAACTCTTTGGGAAATGCTGTCATTCTTTCTCCTTCAGTGTTCAGCTAGGAGATGTACGTACAAACCAAATAAAATGGTTTCTTTTTAAAACCAACCAAAAAACGTGAAAAAATGTCACGCAACCTTGCATAAAAATGAAGCCAACCTTCATTTTACTATGGTGGAGAGTAAAGTAAAACTAAAGTAAAAATATTGTGAACATGAGACATGTTCATCACTTATTGTAATTATACAGTATAGTTAACACAGTCATTTTAAGTGGGAGTCTTAGTTTAATACAGTACATGCCATATGAAGAGAAATAATAATGTCAAAGTTTATTCAAACACAAGATGCTACAGTGTTTGATTGATATGCAAGATGGCTTGAGGCAGATTGCATGTTTGTTTGAATGGGCATGATATCTCTATTAAGCAATTACCTCATAGGCTGTAGGTTTTAAATGTTTTTAAATGACCTCATTTAAAGTTGATCTCTTAACAGGAGAACTGTTAAGAACCTGTCTTCTTCTACCTCCATTGTACGCTTCTCAACCCATAAAGACTCATTGCACTTACCACACTTTGTTAATCTGGACAAAATATTTGTATGGATTGCACAAATGTGGATTTGGGTGGATTGCACAAATGTGGGACATTTTTTTGTATTTCAAACTTCTCTAGTAAATTACAATGTTAAGCCAACAAATACATCCACATTCAATGTTATTATATACTTTGATCACATGGCAGTAGAGCTTTGATTTGTTTGTAATCTGGTTTGGGGACTTGAAGATTGTCCAAAATTAGGACAATTCACCCTAAACCCTAAGTATAAGTGTTATGTCCATTATTTTATTCATAACATTGTGAGATGATCACACTCTGAAACAAAACATTGAGAGACAAGCATTGCCCTTCAAGCGTTATATTAATGTCGTGATTGAAACAGACAACGTTCCCCGTGGAGTCAGCTAGTAGTTGCTCTGAATTTAATGATCAATGTATTTTATTAATGAGTTTTTTGGGCTCTGTTTTAAGAATTCCAGTGTTGTGAAAACTTTCTGGGCTCAACATGCAAAAACAATCGATAACAACGCTTTCATTATCACTGAGCATTCCTAATGAACAGAAGGTGAAGATGAAATTGAAAAAGTATAAGACACTGAGATTAAGTGTGAGAAGGATTTAATAATGTTTGTTTTAGCCTTTTTATGTAATTTTATTTTTTGATAATTCAGTTTACTGGCATTCAGCTGCAAAATACTGTGACTTGATTATCCAAAGAAACCTTTTAAATTTTTCTAGTATGAATCTTCTTAGTGCATTGCTAATGTCTTGCAGTATTTGTTTCTCCTTTTTAATCGTTAATTAAACTTGTTTCATTATGATGACGTGGATTCATCTACCATCTTTATTAACAACACATTCAAAAAACCTATAAACCTTTTTAACAAACGTTTTAATCAAAAATTTAGTTTTTTAACACTGACAAGATTAACACTGGAGGAGGAGAGTGAGTGAGGCTCCACCCTCTCTACAAAAGTGTGGGAGAGAGAGAGAGAGGGAGAGAGAGAGGGAGGGAGAGGGATGGAGGGA
>JBAJNP010004768.1:0-19460 GCA_036877545.1 Yasuhikotakia modesta | reverse complement strand
GGGACGGGGGTAGAGAGAGAGAGAGAGGGATGGAAGGAGAGAGACAGAGGGAGAGAGAGAGGGAGGAAGCAGGCAGACAGGAAAGACACAATAAGGAGAGGAGACTGTGTCTCACAGCATGTAATGAGAGGGACGAGTGTCATTTGGAAAAAGAGTACTTATCTGTGCTACAGTGCTGTGTCTGCAGCTTGGTTAAGTGTCTCTGCCTGTGCTTGGTAATTTGAGAGATTGGTTTATCACATGGAAGCAGAGGGTGTGATGCAAGAGCAAACATGTCTTCCTGAAAGTTGTCTATTTCAGACAAAATGACTTGGTCTGTTTTAAATCCTCACAAAAATAAAAATGAGACGTCTCATTAGGAGTCTTTCTACACAATAATCTGCATATTTGTTCATGGGAAATCAGGCCGGATGGTTTAGAGATCTGTAGCACTTTTAAAGCACAATCAAGGCAAAAGAGACAGGAAATGACTTCGCTAAACCACCAATGATCAAACAGCGTCCGTCCCATTTGCAGTGACACTGCCTTGGGCCAGTTCTTTTACAGTACTACACACAGCATGGCCATTTGATGGCCTTCATAACTGTATGTAGAGAGTTATTGTTAGCATAAAACCTGATTATATTTCTGTAATCTGATGCATTTCTGTGGCAAAAATGTAGTAGAGGACTCTATTAGGAATGGGATGTTAAGAAGTTGGAGTGTATAGATTATATAGTAAGGCTGTTGGACGGGTGGGGTTATAAAGATGAGAGGAATTTGTGATGTTGACTGAAAGTTGTCTGTTATTATAAAATACTCTTACATCATGCTACATCATGCTATCAAGACCCAGATCAATATAATATTGTACAGCATGCTAATTCTCATGCTAATCAGCCCAGCAACATACATAAGGAAAGAAAACTAAATGCTTTGAATGTTGAATTTAGCTAAACTTATGTTTAAGCCCCAGCAGAACAAATATTTGATGTCTACGAATGACAAGGGATATGTTTTGTTCTGCAAACATCTGAAACACAGAGATACAGCTTCCTGCATCATATCCTGTCTGATCTGGCTAGACAGATGAAGCGAGAGGAGAGAGTCAAAAGATGAGTGAGAGCAGGACAGATAGTAGCGTGTGATGAAGAGGCATTGTGCAGCGGGATGGTGTTACACTCTCGCAGACAGACAGAAAGAGTGTGTGGCAGGTTCAAGGCAGGAAGCTCACCAGTAGAGTTTGGTAGACTCTCATAGCACCTAGCCATGGAGCTGAGCTCTCGACGTGCGGAGACCCGCAGGGTGGCTTAAACCTTGAATCAAAGGCTAGCGGTGTCTCGCTGGGACTGTTTACACTATCTACCCCCGCACAGCTTCTTTCTGCACAGGGACGCTGATGAGACGGCATGTCTGTCACTGTGTGTCTACAAGACACATTTATCCACTAGAGGCGCTAAGATTGGAGAGATCAGTTTATGCAGATTTATCAGATTAGACAATGGTTTATTTAGGAACAAATTTGCAAATGGATTTCTGTTGGGTGTGACAAGGAATATGTTCACAAGGGTTTAAAATGCTGTTTGTATGCACAGTTTGATTTTTAAAAGTAGATGTTTCTTTAATTCCCTTGCTGTTCCTGGAACAACCAGTCACAAGCCAGACCTTAACTTTTTAACCCTTCATCATGTTGTATGTTGTAAGCATGTATAAATATATTTTTGCTGACTTTCATAGCTCAAGAGACTTAATCGAGATGTTCCTTAAAACCAATAAGACAATAATAATAATAATAATACCAATAAGAGCTTAAAAAGAAGTAAAACAAGCAATATTTTATTTTTACCTCAGGAGCAAAATCTGAGAAAAAGGATATTTATGCAGACGTTTTAATTTGCTTGCTGTTTAATCTGATTGCTGTGTAGGAAGGAAACAATCGAGATATTAAAAACATCTCATTTGTGATTTTTCTTTCCTACGGGATAATACAAATTGAGAAGAGAGACTGAGAAATCAACAACTGTTTGGATCATTTGTCAGAAGTTGCCGACTCACAAAAGCTGTTACCTGCTCTCAAAGAGATGGACCTTTTTTCTTCCTCCTGTTCGATCGCCAATGCATCAAGGCCCAGTGTAGACGGCCCACTTTGATCCAAAGCTGCCTCCTCTGGCCCAGTCCCCCAGCAGGCAGCAGGAGACTCAATTTGCAGGGGATTATGAAGAGGCTTTGGTGAAGCCAGAGGCCTGTTAACTCTCTCTCTCTCTCTCTCTTGCTCGCTCACTCGCTCTGTCATGACAGCTTGGTCAAGCTGGGCAGGATAAATCAGAATGGTGGTCAAGTTAGCAAAGCAACCATCCAGCTTGCTGCAGTGTACAAACTGTCTAACTTTGTTACCTCCGTCTTACTTTATCCTTTCTCACAGACCCATTTCCGTTTTCTCTTGACCTCCTTTCCTTTGCTCAAATTAATTTCTTAAATTAATGAGTGTCACCTCCGGAATGAGTGCATCAGCTGCAGCCAGTTTTCAAAGAAATCTGACATCTTTGGTATAAAACATAGCACTTAAATAATGTCACTACAGACCTGTCTGGTGGTGAATGATGGGGTTACGGAAGTGATTTATTATAATATAATAAATTCTCATTCTAGCAACCTCTGTACTTTTTTGGAAGATTTTTGGGCAAAAACTGAACATCAACAACAACCAAGCATTCATTTACAACACACTGAAAACTCCAATTCATTCTGCCACAATGTTCAGGGTGGTATTGACTGGTTTATCATGCTAGTGAAAGCCATGGATTAGGTAGCACTTTGGCTCACACCCAACCTCTCAACTCTTCAATCTGTAGTGGTCATTAGAAGCTTCTTGGATATTGAGGTAGAATCCGTGAGAAGAAAAGATTTTAAACATCTTCAGTTGAGTTTAAAGGTTTTATTTGACCCAAATAATTCACCCTCATGTTGTTCCAAACCCTCATTTTCTGTGGAGAATTTTAATGCACCCCTTTCAATGCAATTTATCAATAAACCATGTATAATATTACTCATATATCTTATTATTCATTAATCATTTTGCCCTCCTCTGAGAACTGCATGGTAAGATCCACTTAAATATTACAGCATAGGATTTTGTAACAACAGTAAATAATGACAGAATTTTTGTTTTCGGCTGAACTATTCCTTTAAGCTATGCACTGATGTAATACCTCAACCTTTATATATTTACAGTGAAGCTTGTTTGAAATGATGCAATTTTTTTCTGGAGATGTCTGGATTTTTCAAGAATCTTTTAAACTTATTTTTATCTGTTAGCATAGCGACATATTTATTCCATAGCACCAAGCTGCGTTTTTCCTACCAGGGAGGATAATATTGTTGCATTGAGAAAGCAAAATGATAACATCCTGTTCCACAAGCTAGCAGCTTCCTTAGCTTTCTTTCTTACTCCTGCATTTCTCTTCGCTTTGCTATCTTTCGCCTCTTTCCCTCATCATCTCTCTCTCTCTCTCTCTCTCTCTCTCTCTCTCTCTCTATCTGATCATTCACAGCAGTTACACTGATAGGCATGCATGGGATGGGTCCTTGCGCATCTTTGTGCTATGAATTAAACCACTGGGCTGGATTTAATGGGGTGAGAAATGGCAGACTGACTCTTTACATGGGCTAATTGTTTTTCAAGCATGCTTAGCACACAGAGAGGGACAGATGCTTTTATCAGCCTTAACTACAACTGGGACTGAATACGTAATGGGATCCATAGAGCAAACACATTTTTCAGTCTGTGATCTCCACACGTCTGTCATGCGTGTCCTGTGATTACATGCGACTTCCTTGGAAAAACACACATTCCTGTAATGTGGAAACATGCAGTACAGAACAGCATCTCTGGGTGGAATATTACAGTGTGACCCAGTTTCAATGATCTCATAATGTAACTGCTGTGAGTATGAACTGTAATAGCCAGAGCTTTAGTAAGCAGGGCAGAAGCAGCCTTTGACCTTTAAAGCCTCTCAATCGGCCGTTTGAGTCTTTTATTACATCACAGTGAAAGAAAAGAGGTGGACGTGATTAATGTGAGCTATACACCAATGTCTGGACCAATCTGTGGACGTGGGGTGTATTTATCAACAAAGAATGAATTGTTTAGTACGTGACAGGAGTTACAATTCTGGTCATCTAATCTGATTGGACGAGAGAGAGAGATATTTAGTATAGCACCGGGATGTTTCACTGGGTGTATCGTTCATCTGTTTTCACCAGCTTCCGGACAGGCTGTCAGTCTGCGTGTTGCTGGGATGCACATCGCAGCCGATCCTGTTTTTGCTTCATTTGGAACTATTTTTGTTAGCAAAGCAAAAATAGACAAAATAACTGGACAGATTGTGTTTCAAAAGTAAGTTACTCAATACCCAGTGCTCCATAAAACTATTGTAAGCATGATACTGCTTAAATTTAAAATGTTTTGACGGTTTGTTTTGGCAAATATTTTGGTATATTGGATTTTTTCTTTGTTAGTGTATCGGATACAATAATAATATTGTACAATATTGTTCTGCTATTTGTAAGATCTGCACAAATCCTCCATTATCTTTACTCATATATTTTTGCACCTGTCCACAATGATGTCATTAAGCTCTGGTGCCCTTATTTGACTGTGCTGCTAGATGTAGCCCTTACCTGTAACAAATCGATGTCACTGTCACCTTGTGCAGCCTGGCCGGCTGAGCGGGCCAGCTGGCCTTGTATGCATGACTGCCACCTCTCACATGTCTCTGCTCCTGCTCCCGTCACTGTCTCTGGATCACAGGTGTCAGCTTCAGGCAGACCGTGATGAAAGAGAGGCTGACCAGAGCCAAGATTAATTATTCAAGCTGCACCGTTGTAGGCAGAGGAGAGAGAGAAAAATGTATACAAACTACTATGACTTTCCACTGACGGAAAGTGTTACTGTTTTGTGCATATGGTACATTGAGATTTCGCTTTTATTATTCATTATTTTGTTTGGCTATTTTGATATTAGCCTCTAATAGTGTGTAGTTTTTGAAAATGTTGATAATTTTAAGTTTTATGTTTGAAGTAATATGGGACATTAATTTTGTAGGAACTCAACATGGTAGCTGGTGTTTAGTCTAAGTTGCTTATTTGCTGGTAGACCATCAACACACCAGGTCAAACCAGCTTAATTAGTTAAGCTTCATACAAGCTTAATTAGTAAATTAGTTGGAATATGCTAGATGGTTAGCTAATGATCAGCTATGAAAACCAGCTATTAAGTTTCAAAACACAACCATTCGTGACTTACAGTACGTTTTTGGTACAGTATGTTTCATACAGTATGTTTAAAGCAATAAAATGCTTAATTATCTTTAATGGCCATTTGTTCCATATTGTCAAACAGCACAAAATGTTGATTCAAGCAGCCCTAAAACTACATTGGCACTTTTCACTTTGTATTTTAACAAAATAACACTTAATCACAAAAGTAATGAATGTACATTGTGAGGTAAAATATTATGTCAACAGTAAATATTCCTAAATACTGCCACCTGTTCTCAGAATAGTGTTGACATCTGTTTAACTATATGAGCTTGGCTTCCTGCACACATAGTTGTGTTACTCTTCGCACATATTTTTAACTTCCAGGTGATGTGGCAGACATTTTTTACAACTCCTTAGGGATGAACAGCTGACATTAGCAACACATCGTTCTCTGGCTTCTTTACGGTTTGGGCGTGACGTGAGGAAACAGCTTTCTGTCCTCAACTCAACTCTCACGAGTCACATCACACATTGATCAGTCATTGGTGGCAACCGTTTTTGACAGCCCGTTACAGACGTGAGAATGAGATTCATTTCCAAACCTGACTTTGAAACATTCTGTGAGGCTGATAATTTGAGTAAATTTGAGAACAATGACACGGTGAACTACTGTGTCAGAGGAATGTAAAAAATGCAAATTGGTTGTATTTTGGAACTTAGAAAAAAGACAATGATATGATGACAATACTTTTTCTGGCTTTTTCAATATACATCTTACAATATACATCTTTAAATTCTCATACTTTTTAGCAAAATAAGCAAGAAACAGAAAGCAGTGATAAATAGGTTGTATCATTTCTATAATTTATTCCTAGTATCATTTACTGCATCATTTTTTTTAACACTTTATCACATTTGAACCCAGTCTGTCTGTAATTCTGTATGCATGTCACTTGCCCAAAGGCAATTAAACAGTAATGGGTAAAGTCATTAATTCCTCTGCTTGTTTAACTGAAAGCCACACTTTATAGGTTGAGAAAAATGGTGGATAACTGTGACCTTCAGGCAAAAGTCCAAGGTCAGTGATTAATCAAAGTTTTTCACAAGGACAATGGATTTACACAGTTACATTTAATCACAACTAGATAATCACAACTTCATTAAGACTGAAATGGTTAGTGAGAGAAATAATTCACAGAATACATGTGATTTCTGTCATTAATGTTTATATTGTTTATTCCATAATTCTGTGTTTCCTTTAAAACTACTGCTTTAGAACAATTGGACAATATGTACAAATAGCACAGCTCCATTTTTGATACCTTTGTGCTGCTTCTACATTTTATAATCCTACAAGCTCCAGTCTCCATTCACTGTAATTGCACAGAAAAGAACAATCAAGGTATTTTCCAAACTGTTTGCATTTGTGTTTCAAAGAATGGAAATGAAAGAAAGTTCTTCGGGTTTGGAATGACACAAGGCTGAATAAAAAATAAACGAAAACATTGCAGGATTAAAATGCTAAGGAAAGGTGACATTAAACACTACTGTGAACTTGCCATCAATAGTTTGCCGGTGTAGAGCTGCATATTTTAATATTATTACTAACTTTCAGCCCTTTAAAAGCATTCGGGAAAGCAGTTTGTCAGTATAATGTGATGCAATCTGTTACTTCTAAAAATGAATCATCAAGCACTGCTTGGTTTGCAGCACGGACAACCAAAGCGTGTTCTGGAACGAGTGATTCTGAGCTGCAGACGTACTTCTATAGAGAATTATGCATCCCAAAAACTTGCTTGCATTTGCCAGTTAATTAAAATGTTCTTTGATAAGCTTTTGATGTATGCCACAATATTATCTCTTGCCAATCGCTGTGTAAATTACAGAAACGTCTCGCTGCTTAACATATCACTCCGAGAAGATCAATGCAATATCCAAGACTCTTCCATCTCTGTGCTGTGTTAAAATGAAAAGGGGAAAAACAGCATAGCCGACTCAAAGTGCAGAATTTATATTAGCGCAGATATGGTCTAGAAATGTCAGTTCTGCCTATTGTCTGAGCCAAGCCCTTTTTGTCTGGTTTTCATTTGTTTTAAGGCATATTATTGTGTTTATACACACACTATAGACTTACTGCTGGTTTGTAAATGGCCCTTGATCAGTTAGGTGTCAATTATACACACAATATTAGTTTGCAAACATTTGTGTTTGAGGTTTCTTATAATCTGCATGTATATCATAGTTTTATGCTTTAGTCAGTCTTCATTATTTTGTTCTGGATGCTGGTAGTTTAGAAAGCACATGCAATGAGAAACTTTCACTTTACTATGAGAACAAATAGTTCCAGATAAAACTCCACTGGGAACCGAGAGTCTCACTGTTATGTTCTGGTGTGAACATCTCATGGCTTTTTGGTGATTAAATTCAACAACAATTGCCATCCTCATCTCATTTTTATTCCTAATCTGATGTAATTAGATGGAGCTTTATTTATTGGGAATAATGTGGTTGGAGGGGAGGTGCTAAAAAGAGCGATCTATGATATCATCCGAAGAGTTGATTCTGACAGAATAAAGTTAATCCTGTAGGAATTCTGATTTGACTTTAGTCTTGACAATTGATATCAAGCTTTTGGCCACTTAGCATATATTGGTGTACAGTTTATGTTGTTATTAACAGTGTGTGGGATATTTCATACCTGTTTTGTATAGTTAATACAAACATAATACAAAACGTTAATACATTTGTAATACAAAAACTGTATGAAACAGTAGGAAGCAGTTTTAGGTGAACGCTTTGCTAATATGGTCCAGGAAGGTATATAGAGCTCTGATGCTTTGTGTGGATTCTGTTGTTTCCCAGAATCTCCCTATCATTCCTCTCTCATCTCTCACTCTTCGTGTTGATTATAAATAAATAAATTGAACAGTGTTCAACATACTTAATTAATCTCAAAAGTTAACTTGTTAACTTTGGCTGGCCTAAAAGGATTTAACTCAGCTAATTGACAGAAGCAAAGTGGTGAAATGAATTAAGTTAAACAATAATTAAATTACACTTCACACTGACAACAACCAACAGTGGAATTATAAAAATGGATTTAAGCACATGTTTACTAAATGAATGGAGAGAACTATCGCTAGGAAACCATAATGGTCCAGATGGATGCAGGGAATCTTTAACTGCTATGCTAATTCACTAAAATGGGAATTAGCAAGCACCATAATGAGTCTATTTGCGAATGTCTTTCATATGGTACTTGGACCAACTATACCTGGACATAAACTCTGCTCACTGGTTCACCTGAGCACCACCATGTTGTGGATGTGTCTCCAACACTTTTCTGCACCAGCACTAATTGATGCCTCTGGCAGAGGAAAACAAAATGTGTCTCTTTCTCTGACAGCTCAGTAAGAGGCCTCATGCTTTTAAAGATGCACCTGCGGGGAATTTCACACTGACGAATGATTTAGCCAAACCGGACAGGTCAGGAACAGCAAAGCACCTGGAGCAACGCAAGAAAAACTCCTAGTCACTAAATTAAACTGGCAAAATATAATGGCCCTGTTTGCTGTAACTTCATTTCAAATTGTATCATTATAATGCGCTATTGTCAATATTTTCATTACTTATACCTAAAAATAGGCTAAGGGAAAATGCAGCAATTTTCAAGTGCAAAATAAATGCTTGCTGTTTTCTATTTGTTAACTGTATAATATTAAATCTGTAGTTCTCTGTCATGTTCTTCAGTCTCTATGAAGAAAGTGACAAAAACGTAAATATAATCATATAAAATAATATTATATGGTCATGCACATCAATTTGTCATTGCTAGCCAACAAATGTGAAAAGAGCTGATTGGCTGCTCTGGGTTCAGTGACATTTTGCCACTAATGTTGCAAGATTTGAATGACAGGTGGCAATATTGGCCAGCAGCGTCCTCAGGGTTGCTTTGACTTTAAGTTTGTGGTGTTGTGGATGTTTGTTCAGGAATGGCAGGGGGTAGATTGGGGTGTCGCTCTAGGGAAAACTGTCTTTGTGAAATGACGCAATATCAAACACGAGTCATGCAATTAGGTGGACCCAATGCCAAGCGCAACCTATACTGCTAATTTTCCACCAATAGCTGTCTCCACACGTAATGAATATGTATCGTCCAGCTCAACCTGGCAAACTGTATATTTGTGACAAAACAATATTGTTGTATTATGTTATGAATGTGTCATTGCAGCTAGGAAGAAACAATTTCAAGCGCCAGACAGTCTTGTCACTGAAGGTAAAGGTTTTTTTGTAAATGACAAGACTTTTCCACACACACACACACACACACACACACACAGAAAACAAGCTAACCAATCAATATGAGCTACTATTCCATTCACAAGGAATCTCTTTTATGGAAACCTTGGGCAGGCAAAGACTATAGTATTGATCTTTAACTGAACAACACTACTGGATAACCTTGAAAAAAAAACTTTCTAGGAAATCCAACAGCTGCTCGGCAATCTCAGTTTTGTTGGCTAGGCTGTTGAGAATTATTACATTACTATAGGTCCTGCTGAACTCATGAGCCACCCTTTCAGAAAACCTCGGCCATTTCGTTAAAGAATGGCAGCATTGTATTGGAAAAATATTGACTTGGCCAAAGGGACTAAAAGCATTGTAATGGGGGCCAATTAAACAGAGTTATTTGCGTTTTAGGCCTTGCCTACATGTATTTAATGTATTGGCCTTGCTTGCATACATTAAGGAATGTAGGAAGGTACCTTAAACAACCACAGCACTTAACCAGCCTTAACCAGCAATGCACTCTAGCAACAGGGAAGCAAGTTGTGAAAACAACTTAACAGCAGTCTGATTATTACTAGAGGGAAGGACCAGGGTTGGTGTTTTAGCACTCCTATAAAGAGCAGTGAGGCAGGCGGCTTCTACTGAGTGAATTTGTTTTGCACGTCTGCTGGCCGCAGACCTTCAGCAACCAACTGTTATATGATCAATGCTGCTCAGCCAATGTGTGAGATGCAGCCTTTGGACATGGACCACGCTAAGGATGGGCCCATTTTTAAAATATATTTAACATTTTTAATGCGTTTGTTGTGGCAACACTTTAATATGTGTGTTTTTTTGGAGTGTGACCCTTTTAGTTTCTTTGTTTTCAAGAAAAAACAAATGAGATCTGTTTAATATCTTAGTTGTTTCTCCTAGACAGCAGTGAGATTATAATAAGAGCAAATGGAGACTACTACTTCTCAGATGTTTCTCCTGATAAAAACAATTTTTTAAAAATATTTTAGCAGGGATGTCATGAGATTTCAATACCTTAATATTAACTTAAATGTGTTTTTATCAAATTGTTTTAACAGTAAATTGTCTTTACTTTGCAACTGCATAAATTGTATAGCTCTATATTTTTACCTGGTGGCAACAATTGCCTCATTTCTGTTTCTCCTAAACACTTTTAGGACCTGCTGTATAAATGAAACATAACTGAGAACTCCAATAAATCTCCCGAGCTATAAAAAAGGAGCTTCTGAGCAATAAAATTCTCCTTTGGGAAGCCAGTCTGCTGCTTCTCAGTTGTTTGCTTGGAGAGACAAACATTCTCTTATAGAAAAAAGTAAGAAATAAAATACTGGGCAGAGCTGATACAGAAAGAAAGTGCCTGCCTAAGACATCACCTTAGTAAGAAGCATTAAGCTATTAGACACAGAAAAAGGCTTGAACAGAAATGGCACGAACTGTACAGTGATGCCTGAAAGGACAAATCAAACATTTGTTTGGCAGGATTTTGTGAGATTGTCAAAATATCTGTCAGTACTGTCTCCTGTTTCGGTTTGACTGACACGATGCTGTAAGAATGGCTAATGGGAGGCTGATTTCAGAACAGTTCAAAAGGAACAGATACAGTGGACCGGGTAATGGGCCATAGGTTTATAAGCAGATGAAACGAGACCTGCGTACTGAGGCTGCTGAATCACAATGACTCATATGTCAGATTGTGAACAGAGGGTGAGCTGCTCCAACAGACCACAAAAAACAGAACCGAGAAAATTACAGAGAATTCAGAGGTTAAAGAAACAGCTCACACAAGAATGAAAACTCAGACATTGGTTTTAAAATCCTCATGTCATTTTCACCCGTACAACTTTCTTCTGTGACAAAAAGGATGACATTTTTAATAATGTACTGGCTGATCTTTTCCAGAAATTAAATAATTGTTGACTGGAGTTTAATTTATGTAAACATTGTAAGCAGCACAAAAAGTGACAAAACAGTCCATATGAATGGTGTACTATAGCTGTGTGTGATCAGTTGACTAAAATGTACATCATCATCAATTAAAATCTTGTTATCTGCCTGAGCTCTCCCTGGTATTCATAACGGTCATGAGAGAAGTAGCAATGACTGTGTGTTTGCCATAAATAAGTTGGTCTGGTTCACAAAACCAGTGTAAATGATTTGTTATCAAATCAAATTGATCCCTTCACTGATTTGATGATCCAGTGGTTCTCAAGTTCAGAGCTCACTGGAGGGAAAAAATGACTGCATACAAACAACTTATATTGCATATATAATATGGCTGTAGATGATATTTATGGTGCTTTTAGGACCTTGAACGTTTCTGTACCTATTAATTGTCATTGCATAAAAAGAGATAATAACAGAATTGTCATTTTGGAGTGAACATTCCTTTTAGAACAAAACATATCAAAATATGGTAATTGTACTTAGCACCCACCTTGTTGCACCTGTGTCTGTGTACCACGCTTTATGCGAATTCCTGTAAACTTTCAACCTCCACGGCATTATGAGTAGTAACTGCAGTGTATCAAATAAACTAGGACACCTCTACCATCTTTTCAACAGATTAACTGTGCCCTAGTTTGTGCTGCGTGCAGTGGCTGGCGGGAACATTGAGTTTTGGTGCTGTAATTTGGAGTGTGTGTGTTTGTCAGTGTGAGTTTGCACGTGTGTCAGAACGCGCTAGCATCTGTCCGTGCCACGCGAGGACGATAGCGTTGCGTCCTCTGTGTACGAGGGAGACAAATTATGGTGGTCTGGCAAGAGATTGAGGGACCATTTCAGGTCACCTTATGTACTTCAAACAGTCTCCATCCGTAACGCATCCAAATTCTGCATCCTTAATGATGTTATTGATGTTAAATTTTGTAATTTGGCCGAGTGTTACTCAGGCCCTCAGGTGCCTCCCAAATGTCATCTTCATTACAGGGTTAGTCACAATCATTAAAGTCTGGGTTTGTAGAGGATTCTGTATTTCAACCCTTGCTGAGACGTACTGTACACCAAACATTCAGACCACCTTTATGGTGAGGTACAAGGACAAGAGATGTCTTGTCCTTATGTAGTATATATGTATGAGTCTGTATGTAAAATATATATATATATATATAGTGTTGCGTGCAAAAGATGGATGAAGTGATGGATGAAGTTGCATGAAGTGATGGATATCTGACTTGCAATAACTTGCAATATTTGACTAGATTTTAAACAGTTTTTTGCCTATTTTGCCAAATGTTGTTTATTCAGCCTCGTTATGTTTCAAACCCATATTTTTTTTTCTTTTATGAAACACTTTCAATGAGATCTTAGTACTTCAGAAACAGTGAGCTTCTGCTTTTCTCTGTAAATATTATGGGAAACATCATAAAAAATATTGTAAAAGTAGTCCTCGTGACATTTTCATTTGCGATAGCTATTTGAAAAACAATCCAAAATTTAATACATCGTGTATTGATAACCTTTCATTCCACTGTAGTTTCTAAATATAATTTTGTGTTCCATTTGCTTTCATTCTCACAGACCATGTGATCAGTTGCTGTTTCTTTTTGTGTTTTAAGAAAGAAATAAAAAAACTGGCTTGGAACTTAATGTGGAAATTGGAAGTTTAATGACTTATTTAGTAGGTGTGGGAGAGTAATTACTTCACATATGAAACACAATTCTATCTTCAAACTATTCAAATTGATTCTTAAATCTTGTTATTTTGTTTAATGTTTGTTAATAATATGCTTTAACAGTTAACTGCTAAAGCACCCAGACAGTTTTAAGAGCTCACAGGCTTCCAGTGGTGTGTTCCAACATGAATCCAGTCTCATAAATAAAGCTTACCTGAAAGTTCTTACATTAATAGAAATACAAAATATATAGTTACTGGCACACATAAAGCCTCTGCTCCTGCTGCCTCTTACGTTTTATACATGAGAAGTGTGTTCAACGAACAATATTCGCTTGTAAAAGCGAATGAACATCCTGTATCTGAGGCTAGATCATTATTAAAAATTCAACAGCAGGTGTTACTGCAAAACCAACGTCTTTCAGCTTGTTTGTGTAAACCAATCAGATTTTAATGATGCAAAATATGCATATAGGCCTAGAGTAAAATAATAACACTACAGGTTACTGTGCGTTTATGATTTAAACTGTTGAACTCTCGACCAATCAACACTAGGAGAAGCTATTCAGTACTGTGGCTCTTCTACTCTCTTTTGAACTCTTCTCTTCATTAAAACTCCAAGAAGGGTTGCCAGATATTATGAAAAAGTAGAACAAGCCACAACATAGCGATTCCCATCTCTTCCACCTATTTAAATGGCTGATTTTAATATTTAAATGCATGCAAAAGCTAATATCTCTTTTACACAGTTTCTCCCTGATGTTTTGAGGTGGTCATGGTCTGTGCTGGACTGAAGAGCAGTCAGTGTTCCAGTGCTAGCAGTGTGATGCTACTGGTCTTGTTTTCACTGGCTATATTTAGACTGGCCTGTTCCTCTGCAGATAGAATACTAATCAGGACCCTACAAAGCCTCAGCAAGGGTTGAGCGAGGATGGCAAGAGGTAGAATCTTTCTCCACAGTAAATCTAAGACACACACACACCCACACTGGTGCTGTAATGCCCGGGCTCTAATAATGTTCACTGTTGAGACTTACATAAACAAAGATCTGAGGAGTGAGAGTGCGTAACATGGAATAATCCTCTGCAAACATCTGTATCCACAAGATTCGGAATAAACATGTTGTGCCACTATTTATCAAACTGATCCCTCAACAGATTTAATATTTGCATAACGACATTCATTTTAAATGAGATGATTCTTATGTAGGCAGTTATGGTTGTTAAAAGTAAAATGTTAAAAGTATGTCATCCTGGTTTGAGACTTTTTTTGTACAGAAAGAACAGAGCTTTCGCTTTCACTTTTCACGTAAAAAAGCCTCCACCACTTCACAAATGTCAAATATTCTTTTTAGCTTTGTTGCGTTTTTTCATACATTTTGTTCCAAATTTGTTTCTTGTCTCTCCATTTCCCTCCTTCTTTGTTTAAATACTGTTCCTCTCTCCATTTTTTATTTTCTCTACCTATTTTCTTTTTCTTCTGCTGTTTTTATACTCCTCTGCCAATCTTTCCACCTCCATGTCTGCCTCATCTTCTGCTCGCGTTCTCTTATTCCACCCCCCCACTCCATTTTCTCTGGTGGGCTGCTGTAACAGATGCCAAATTGCAGTATTATTCACTGGCCTAAAGATGAATGTATATTCACAGCTGTTCTCGTATCTGGGCAGGTTAGGGGGCACCTAGTATATTTACAACAGGAGGTTGCTTTAGAAACATTCAGCTGAGGTGATCATCTGGGGGGTGTGGCTTCTAGTCTGTCAGTTATTTATTTCATGACTATCTTTGGTAAGTTCAGACTAAAATGTTCAGGGATTTCTGTAAAAATAAACTATAGTTACTGCAGCACAATACTTGCTAAATTGCGGGTGGTTAGTAAATAAAATTTTGTGTTAAAATTGTATTCTCTGACATGCCACAACTCCTCGGTTTGGCCCAGAAATGTAACACAAGGATGAAATAGAGAAAAAGTGAGAGCATTTTTAACTCATAGTAGGAGTGGCATATGAGATAGAAGTTTAAAATGATTTCAGGACGGAGAGAGAGAGAGAAAGAGTCAGACCAAAATAAGAGACAAGAAGTGCGTCCAGCTACTTTATCATTCCAAGTGACAAGTGCGCAGCGGTCGTGTGGTGCGAGCGAGTGTATGTGTGTGTCAGAGCAACATGTCCAGCGGTCACCTCACTACTGTCTGGCCAAGATCCATTTTGCCTCCCAGCATTTGGAGGCTATCCAGGAATCATCTCTATACCTGATCCATTCTCACTGTCTGGCTGCTTCGTTGACCAGGGCCTTTATGTTTAGTCCACATGAGTGGTGCGAAGGCAGAAGATGCCACCCTGGCAACCAAAGCCATTATTTTCTTCTGACACACGACCTTGATTCAGGCTAGATGTATTCATCCACATGCATCCTCACGGACTCTTATTCGTGTCACTGTAGGTATACCAGCCATCTGGATGTGGCTTACTATAAATCTCGAAACTCCATCACCATGGGAACTGCTGAAAAGATCACAAGGAGGTCACCACAACTGGCCTAACCGCTAAGCAACACAGCCAATCATGTTGAGACAATCCTGAGATGCCCAACCACAGTCCAGAATTAATGAGATTTAAATTTAAGATTTCAGAGAGAGAAAACAGAGTGTTTTCCTGTGAAGCTCCAGGCATCAAACCAAATTAATTAGCATTTAGTATGTGGATCCACGGTCTGCCATGACATAGATTCTTCCATATGCTTTGATGAAAACATTGGATGTCATGTGCTGGGGTGGATGTTATAAGGCAAAGTTTAAAACAGCTTCCCCTGGCATATATATGCTATAATTGCTTGATATAAACGCATGGCTAATTCAGATATTACTCTATTCCTGAGGCGATTCACTCGTTCGTTTTTGACAGCATCAGTACAGGCGCTCATAGGAAAATGTAATATTAGGCTTGTAGGGTTTAGACTGATTGCTGATTAGAACCATATAAATGTGTGTGTGTGTGTGTGCGTGTGTGTGCATCAAACTATGTTATATTTTAGCATATTCAAAAAAGCCTCCCTTTTCCTAGAAATTTGCATGTGCTCTTACCATTTTATCAACTGCCTTTTTGAACTATCAGTTTCAAAACAGTATTGAAGACGTCCCATATTTTGTTCTTTTCTTTGCCTTTTATCTATTCCGGATGCTTTATTTGGTCAAAATCAAAAATATTTTAAAATTAAATTATACATTCCTAAGAACTCAATACGTTGGCACAATTATATTCCTGTCTACACAAATAATTTCAAAGATTTATAAAAAGCCTTGGGATTAAAAGTTTTAGGATCATGAGAAACGTTTCAGTCACACTTTGAGTCTATTTTAAAGTGCATTTATTAAAAGGTGGGAATGTGTGAAATAGCTGAATCTGTCCAGAACTGTCTGTTTTCCAAAACTGAATGTCAGGACAATAAGAGTCATGGTAAGATCGTCCACCAAAGGCCCTACAGCATCTTCGTAACAGTCCAGCAATAACAAACACAGATCTCATGAATCTTACTGCTGAACAATGGAACAAAGGAACTCTTTGCTGAAAAATCTTATATCACATCTGCCCAAAGGCATGAGAGACTCAGCCGTTTATAGGAAGAGTCTATGGTTGGATGAGGCCAAAATTGAACTTTTCAGCTCTTGTGCTAAGTGCTGTGTTTAGTGCAGACCTAACATAGCACAACGCACTCAGGGTACTCCGGCAGTACCGCACAGCATAGTTTTTGGCTGTAAATTAATACATTTGTAGACTATAGTAGAACTGATGCTTGATTTACTAAACTTGTTTTCATTATCTTACAATCATTTAAAGACTTTTGCTTTAATGTTTGAAATTAGTGAAAGCCATGTTTATTTTTTACAATTAAAATTACAGTCAATACATATTGCCAGTGTATACAGGATTTGAAACATCATAGATTGTTTAAAATAACCTAGATCAGTTTAAATGTTTGCATTGTTCCAGTATGATATGACCATGGTGTGGAGAGCTTTATTGTATGTACAAGCTTAAATACAAGCTTAAAAGTCACATTTTGGTTTACATTCTTCAAGTAATTTCATAGTTTTCATGACTCTGTTGCTACACTAAAATGTAAATAATAATGTATATGAAATTTATGAAATGGCATATGAAATGCAGCTTAGATTTAATTTCCACACTGCCTCATCAAACATAAATAAGGTTTAACATGCTGAACTAACAATGTCCAGTAACTGTTGGTAATTGTTGCCATTTGTGGGGCAGTTTGAACCAGTTCTAGAACTCATAGAGGACTCATAGAGTTGTGCTTGGCACTGTAACTTGGACAGCTCGTGATAACAGAGCTTGTTTAGTCATGTTGACAAAAGGCTAAACCCCCACAAGCCATATTTCAGCTCAATCAAATATATGAAATTACCCAGCTAACAAGCTAATTGAGTATTCTAGGTAGCGTTATCTCAGGATAGCGGACACAGGCAAACTAGCAACCATTGTGCTCTAAGGCTTTTGAAAGATGTCAACTAATGATATTAAACAATGTTTTTGTCTGCCTGCACACCTAATTGGTTTAATTAGCAAATTGGCAAATATTGGAAAATGCCTGACTGTCACATTGTGTGTATGCGTGCGGTCCACCATTATATACCTTGTCCATTACCAAAACTCAATGTAGCTGCTTTCTTTACTGTTATGATGACAGAAAAACATGAGGGCTCAGCTGAACATTATGACTGTTCACAGTTCAGTGGAACATTAGGACTGCACTTTGGTAATTGCAGAGTTTAGAAGCAAATATTCAGCATATGATGTGTGTGGTTAAGTTGCTGGCTCTCAGAGCGAGGAATGATTGTAAAGGACAGGACAGCAAACAGGAATAACAGCGGACGAGGTGCGTGAGAGTGTGTGTCACTTTGAATAGGCCGTTGAGTAAGGATTGGGCTCCTGCTCCGAGCAACTTCACAGTCTCACACACCTTTCAGTGTTGAGAAAAGGTCAGGTTCTTTCAAATCTGTGGCAAGTGCTCTCACACGCTCTCATATACACGGCCCTGTGGACTACGGTAAAAGTATCTCGAGTTTGCACAGTAAGCACACATATTCCCTTTGGGTCCTGACCTGGATGTCTCAAAAAAGTATTCTTTAATAAGGCAGTTTCTCTCTATCGGTTTCCATTTCCCAGCAACCTACAAAAATGGTGACAAACAAAACTGTATTTTTACATTAATTTGAAACAATCTAATGAGACACAACATGACAGATATTAACTTTATGATGAACCATTTCATTAATTACCCAAACAATAGTGTTCAATAGTCTGTGTTTTATGATTCATAAGCTAATGGTGTGTGTGTGTGTGTATAGATGCAGATACAGAGATACAGCCCCTGACATGTAGACTAGTTGCCTATTTTCAGCACCCAAAGTACCCAAACATCCTTAAAACAAGATAAATTTAATTGTGAAATAAATTGCATAAGAGAATATTTGCATAAGAGAGTATTGGCATTTTTCTTGTTTAAATCCAACATAATTTGGGAAAGTCTGTACCTTAAACAAGAAAAATAAACATTGCCGGGGGGTAATAAAATAAATAGGATACATTCTGACGGTATAATTTTACTTCTCATGTAAATGTATCTTGTTTAATGAATGTTTTGTTTTTACTGTTTTAAGAATGTTACTGACAAACAACACAACATTTCTGATTAGGAAAAACTGATTAGGTTTGTACTGCCATGAATTTCAGCTGGAATGATATGTTGACCAATCAAATTCCACTACTGTAATTCTGTTGTAATGTAAAAAGAGGCTTTAGCCTATAAGACAGCAGAGGTGTGATAAGACGTATGACATGTAAACCCTGCTTTCATTCTGTATTATTCATGATGAAGGACTTCCTGTGTGTGAAAGACATTTATCCCTGTGTTAATAGCTTGTTTGTGGGATGCTTAGCTAATATGAGCTAAATTAGGCCTGAGGCAGGTGAGGCTGACTCACAGGCTGTTGTGAGGCACTCAGTCATGCTGTACCCTGTGTCTGAGATGAGAGCGCAGCTGTTTGTTCAGGAGCGTTCGGTAGTTTCATGTCTCACGTTTTGTTGAAACTCGGCACCTTCTGTTGACACTGTTTGTAGGCACGCTTTGTGTGAAAGATTCTCACCTCTGATCTCTGCTCAGAAAGATGTACGCTGTTGCAAAAACTCATATACACACTTTCGCGACACACACAACATTCATATTCATATAATCATACAGAAAGACATGATGACAGCACACTGTATTCTAGACACCCTTTAATCCC